>JBCFXI010000129.1:0-292052 GCA_038496175.1 Ampulex compressa | reverse complement strand
TGCCATCTTTCTGGCAGTAACATAATTCCCCTCTCATAAAAGTTTTGGTCCTTGCTGGCAAAAAACTGGTTCAGGTGGTTTTACTTAACGAAATGACTTTCCGAACAACCCAATAGATCGGATAGCTTGAAATCCACCTTAACGCTGAAACTGAACAGGCGGCAAAGACGAAGACTCCGTTAATACTCTCGAAAAAAAAATCCATTCACGATCTTGTTTCCTCTAAGAGTCGTCACTGTCTTCCTTACGCTGCATATAAACGATAAATGAGACTGGTATTTTCTTTTCCAATTTCTCTTCTCCATTCAAATACGTATACAGTATTATGGAACAATTTTTGTTTAGTATTATTTATCGAATTAGAGATGAGACTACAACATCTGAGTGATAAGGTTTCGTGTTTTAACATGTGTTTTAAGGCGGATACTGAAAGATACATTGGAATAAATTAATATATCCTACTACAGTACTTCATAAAGTCCCACAACATGAAAGATAGCAAGTATCGCAAATTCGTCGATGTACGAGGTATCCCTACAAATGAGACGAGAAAAGAGGAAGCAATGAAATAGAATTAGCCGAAAAATTCAATAATCCAGTAGGTTTCGAGTTGAACGACCTCAGTACTCGGCGTCGAAAATTAAATAAACGTAGAAACGCGTGGCGTTGAAAGAATTCAGTGGCGCTGGATGTGGTTCCAAGGCGTATCCCTCGCGTGGAAGTGCCGTCGTCTGTCTACGCAGCCGTCGCGGCCCCCTGGAGACGACGACATCGCGCTGAAACGTGGCGCGGCGAGGAACCCGGAGCGGATACGGCGTGTCAACAAGGAGCACGAGGCGGCCCGGATACCCGAGAGACGGTGGGATTGGATTAAAACTCGAAATCGAGTTACCCTCTTCTTCCGTGCACGGTTAAATTTACTTTGCGAACTTTCCATATCCTCACCTTCCTTGTTTCCGCGCCGGTCCATCCGAGACGCGGCCACCTTAGCTGCTTGACCAACCAGAATTCGGACCTCTTCAAGATTTTCACGCTCGTATCACATTTCAGGCTCTTGCCTGATTTCATATATCGTAAAACTGGAAAATGCGCCAAGATCTGCAGACAGACGTTACTCATAAATTACGCTGAATTATAAAGCTGCAATTGGTGTTCGACTATCGAAAATCTGATTCGATAGTCTATGATTTTATGCTGATTTGATTGTATATCATCGTTACATTGTTCGTGTGACTTTGCAGTATAAAAGTGAGAGGGTGGAGGACTTTGGAAAAAGATCATTTTGGACGAGACGCGTGCATGAAACGAAATAAAAGCGATCTGGGTTTTATTCAACGCCTTTACCTCGACACGATCCGCAGCCTTTCCGACGTAATTTATCGCGGAAACCGGGGAATGTGTTCGCATAAAAGTAAATACCCGAGCAACCTTCGCTCCGTCTACGTCCAATGTCCGAAGTGTCCTGGAATAAAAGAGCGAAGGAGGAATTCCAGGCGCAGTTACAAAAGACTCTCGGGCTCGCTTCGGAGACATGCCAAAAATTCGGATCGTTCCGGGGCCGCTTAAGCGAAAGTCCTTGGGAGCCTCGAGTGTCCCGCGAGAGTCACCAAGATTTCCGTGCGGCGTCACCTCTCGAAAGTTTCGGAGCTCTTGGAAATCTCGAAAATCATAACAATGGATGTTACAGGGTATGCCGATGGTGGATATTCCTCTCGTACGATCTTCAAGATCCTCGAGACCGGCGGTACTTCCGAGCACTTCTGGCCCCATCGAGCCTCTCGAGGGCCCTAAGATTTTCAAACTTCCCATAATATTCAAAGCGATCGGAACTTTCGGGAAGCCCGACGATTCGCCTCGAAACTTATGCCGGAGTGTATTAACCGCTCGTTGCCGGGTCTATATCCGACTGGAGCTGCTCGAAACCGAGAGTGAACGCTTCTGGAATTAACCGAAAAGCCGAGCCAGCGTGGCTGATGTAAGATAATGGTACGGAGTGTCGCGTACGCGCCAGGATTTATCCCCTTGGGCGTATTACACGCAACGCCCGGCAATTACTGCGCGGCATTACGATTATTCTGACCAGGAACGCCTGATCCTGGAATTGGCAGTATTCACTTCCGATTGATGTTGCGGGATGCAAGCACAACAGATTGTACCTTAGAGTACGTGCGTTTGGATTGTTCGCGAAAGGGCCGGGGGGAGGGCGGGGGCGGGGGCAAGGGACAGCATCTGTAACAGGTTCCCGATCAGCATCGATCGTCAGCAGTTAATGACTGTCGGAAATGGACTTCTACGTGAGATACATGCCCGATAGAATCTCATTGGACTTTGATCCTCGGATATTTACTTTGGCTCCTCTTTATGTCAGATTTGTGAGGTACATTTTGAATCAGTGGAAGCCCCTCTAGCGGGTACTTTCTTTAAAATTTTATACATTTGGATCGTACTTTGATTGAATTAATTTTAAGTTGGAGAGAATAAGGGAAAAGTAGCGATTTGGATGTAGTTTTGACTTTGTAGAATAGCTTAGAATTATCGATGCAAGGTTTTAAATGTATAGGTGATGAACCCTTGGTAAATTGAGTTTAGAAAGCCGCTTTGGAAAATATAATTTGCGTGGAAAATTTTCGTAAAGTTCGTGAAGGTAGTATGTGCGTTTATGACGTCGAATCGCTCTTCGGGATATTAAAATGAATGGTAAAAATATCTTTGGGAATTCAGCCAGTATTTCCCCTCGATATTTAACTTTATTCTGGCATTTATACGAAACGAGAATTTCAATTTGTTACGCGCGTTCGAGCGTGATTCGAGGTTTTCTTGTGCCTCAAGTCGACGGAAGAAGAGCTAGAATGCTAATCCCAGAGGAACGCCGCGTGGAATTTGAGATGAACGCGAATTGCTAGGTGCAAATGAGATTCATTCGATGCGGATCCTTAGATAGTATCGAACAAGTCTGTTATTTGAAAAGATTCTAACGATAGAATCGAAGGAATCCTTCGAGTCCGTAGATTGAAACGAAAAGTGTAGGAGCGACGTTGAAAGCGGCGCACCGGGGGAAAATCCAGAGAAAATATTGTAGCGACAGAGAAAAGACATTAACGCGAAAAGGAAATCGTTGGGAAGAATAAAAACTGGCAAACGTCCACGAGTTTTAAGACGGAAAAGGAAAAACTCATAATCCGCGAAATAATATGTTATACCAAGTAATCCATGGAATTATTTCTGAGCCGTAACTCCAATGACTGGTAAAAAATGATGAAAGACGATCGACTCGTCTTCTCAATATTGTCCACGTGCATCATCTACGAAAAAAAATATATATATGTTTTTTTTTATATACATATATATATTTTTTTAATGCTATGTAAATCGAATTTTCTTTTGCTACACAAAAAAATATATAAAATACAGAAAACACCAAGAATCTCAGACAAATACTCGAACCTCAAATATAAACTTTATTACGTTCTACATCGATCAATATTTTATGATAATACTCCGATTAAAAAATGAGTCATTTCCTTTTCGATAAATCCGTATTGATTTTAGTACCCAAATTCACGTAGCCCAGATCCAATACGAGCTGTTAACGATACCAGAACACTTCGTTAACCGCTTTGAATTAATTCGGACATATTTTCCTCGCCTTGTCCGCAAGAAAGGTGTTACTTGGGTCATTCCTCGGGAGCGTAACCGAGGAATAGATGCCGCGATAGATGGGCCACGGGGAAACTCGTTTCGCACTCAATCGGATTGATAGCCACTTACGGCGTAGAAATCAGTCTAGGCTACTATCAATACAATGGGTCCAGGGAAATCGAAGTGTGGAATTGAATTCTACCGCCGTGTGAATTCCCACGTACGATGGGAGTGTCTTCGGTTTTCCAATATTCCGGCGTCTATATGAAATTCACATACGGGCCGTTAGTGTCGAGTATTGATAGCCCATGGCGAACTCTCAGAGCTGAAGAATCTTTGTAAACACCTTGGAAGCGCAAAGCTCGAAACGTCTTTCGATGCTTACGATTCTTCCACGTGGCAATGCTTGAATGTCTCCCCGTGCTTTAATTAAAACCTAATCCATCCGAGTTTCCTTTCTAGATGTCGTTAAGCGGACAGAACGGTGGAATGTTAAAATCGCATTCGAAATGAAAGGACTTTTTGCAAACGAATTCCAGAGCTTTCATTCTCCTGTATTATTTTATTAAGTTACTTTAATTTGGATCTGGATTTCGAATATTCGAAAGCGTGCTGTTCGCGAATTTGTATCCTACTATGAAAGCCGATTATCGAAAATATCCTTGTAACATCCTCCGGCAAAGTAAAGTTTCGGTTGGAAATCCTATCTAATCTGACGCTTCTGGGTTTGTTTCTGCAAATAACGTTTGAGAATCATTGTGGGGATTACGCTGTAGTACATTATCGTATTTCCTGTATTAATTTTATACACCCCGCGTAGCCGTACGTTTCCCATGAATATGGACCAACCTTTAAAGCCATACTTGTATAAATATGCGCATGTATGTAATTCCGAAATATTCGCACGCTATGCGCACGTCTAATACCGAATAAACGAGCGGCATTAAATGCACTTTACAGATCTACATACAAATTTACGCGCTGTTAGATCGTCCTGCTTGCGATAAGTTTCAGTTTGTCCGCTATTTCGCGCCACTGGGATAATCAATTTTTCGTTTTACTTCTTGTTCCAAGCATCCGTTCGTAACATTACTTTCGATATTTGAAAGTCCGAAAGGTCGCGCATAGCTACGGAGTACGGGGTATAGATATGTACGATCGATAAAGAAAAAATTCCTGGCGGCAAAATAAAATCATGATAAATGAAAAATTTTAGCAATTTTATTTTCGTTCGCGGTCAGCTTTGTATGACAGGAAAATTATTCTTCAAGTTGAATTTCTCGAGCGTTCGCTTTGTTTAACAATGTAAAAATAATCTTAGAGATTGCCTTTTTGATATTGATATTCTTTTTCTGATCTCTGGAGACCTTATAAAAGCTCATTGGGCGTTGATGATTAGAAATTTTGTAGTAAAAGCCACGGTATTCTTGAAAAAGGAGATTGGAGTTTTCACTTAGCTGTCCATGGAAAATCGATATTTTACCAAGTTGTTATGATAATCGTTGTTCTACGTTCAACTGCATACGCGACACTGATCATTGCAATTTAAAGAAAATAGTTTATTTAATTCACAACCGGGAGACCGTATTCGGCGAATGACAATTGGATTATTTTGTACTAAGAGATTTTAAATGATCCTCGCAGAGTATTTCAGATCGCCTCTCGAGTCGTTATAAAAGCTTATCGGCTGCCGCCATTAACAAGTTCCAAGTATGACCATTGTTTAAGAGTTCACATTGATACTTGGAGGTACTTCGGCGGAATTTCGTTGCACGAAATTATCGAGCTTATAAAGTTCCGTTAGTTTCAAACTCCGGTATAAGTTGTTTACTGTAAGGAGCTTCATTTAAGCTTTTATAAATCCAAAGGCATTGAACATAATCCCTGTATCGGAGAAGTGGATTGGTATGGATTTATTTTAAGAGAATTTCTGACTTTCGCTTAAAATCCCAAGAGGCCAAGTCAATATGCATGCTTGGAAGAAATATAAAATTCCAGGTTTTACACAAAGGCGCCCAAATTCAAAGCCAAAAGAATACCTCAGGTTGAAAAGCACTTTGTTTTTTTTTCTAACCACCTTGCAATGGTTAAGAGGAATTCGAGAATTTGATTGCAATTCAAGAAGGACGATGGAACGTAGATGGATAAAACTCCTCAGCAATTCTCGCCCTCCTCGTATTTCGTAAGAGAATCCTCGGGTCTCCCTGTCAAAGCGTTTAATTGTCCTATTATCTCCCTCAGCTTCTTGGATTACCAAGTGTCAACGAGGGACATCTCGCGGGTAACTACTGAAAGAAGGAAGAGGGGGCAAATGGGGGGGAAGAAGAAAAGGGAGGATTGCTACGGGCCGACCCTTTAATCCCTTGCTTTACATACGCCAAAGTAGATCGTTGGACGCTTTTTATCTTATAAGCAGCGATTTTCTGAGCGTCGAGTACTCTCAAAATATACATATATTAAAAAAAAAGTCCATCTCTTACCAGCACCAACCATTATCGCACTTACCAGTTATCACGATTCTCCATTGTGGATGTTTCTAAATATTTCCAGGTAAATAAATTCACAGAGCTAGAGTTAAGGGTTTTATTATGTATAATGTTCGAGCAAGGTACTGATTATAGGGATTTTTACAACAACTCGATATTCCAAGCTATACCCGCTTTATTCGAGTTTCAAGTATAATCTGCATTACAGATCATACCCGCCTCTCTTGGATGATCATTTTTGCCAATAGTCTGACTCGTTATTATAAGACGGTGGGTTAAGCCCCCATGAAACTCCACGATTCCTCGGTTATATTGCAGCCATTCCTGCTTTCTTCCAAGACCGCCATTACCTCGAGGGATCATACAGGCGCGAACTTATCTACCATCGTGCCGTTATATATATTGGTATCGTTTCCCCGGTTACGTGGATTTGCGTGGAGTCGAGGGGATAAACCGCGGTCGCAATCTTAGAAGAATGTGGGTTATGGAGGATTAGATGCGCCATTATCTCGGCTGCCCTCGTCCCACCTTGCTCGATAGCGATCTTATGCCGATGCTGAAACGGCGCACGGTACAAATTGGTTTAATACAGAAATTACTATCTCCTTTAATGGTCCACGAGACACTCGCTCGGATTCTTCGGAATCGATGAAGTAAGCTTGGCCTTATTCGAAAAGCCGTTGCCTCGCCTTAAGTCAAATAATGACACGAACCTTGAACGATGAAAATTTAGTCGGATTTATTAAAGCACCGATGAGGAAGAGTGACAGCTTATCATCGAGCGTTAGTTAAAAAATATATATTCAGAGATCGACAAGTGAACACGACACAATCGCTGAGCCATTGATCATTTAATATCCTCGCACAATGTGTCCAATCGCGAATTTAATAGAAGGGTATAAAAAGTAGTAAAATCGATCTGCAAAATGTGTTGTAAGAGGGCGAGGCTTTGAACGACGGAAAATCGGCACAAAGGAGTCGTTTTTCGCGCACAAAGCTTCTTAGAAGGCCGCGGAAGAAAACAGAGCGTGTCGAAAATATTTTCGACGAAGTCCACGAATTCGGGATGCGAGCTTTGATTTTTACACGATGTCTTCGAGAATAAAGTTGTAATTTCTTCTGACGACAAGTAATCTCTGTTAAGGCCCAGCGCGAAATATCGTTTTCTCGCTCTCGATTTTTCGCGCGTTTACTTCAGCTTCGAACACAGGAATTGAACAGTCGTCGAATTAAACAAGGCAAAGGGGAAACTGTAGTTACGGTGAAGCAGCGGGTCCAGGCGATAAACGGGGCACCCAAGTTTCCTCTCCGTGTAGTGAGAAAAATAATAAAGGACGAAGGGGCGAACGGGGGAGCTGAAAGTTCCGCCGAAACAATTTAGTACCAAAGTCGATAAAAGCTTCGGCACGTTGCCGGCCTCAAGATTTCGCTAATTTTTCGTTGACACAAATTAGAACTCCGATCGTTCTCGAGTATAACTTTATTGCGCAAAACAAACTTTCGAGCAAATAACTTCGTTTCTCGGTAGTAAACAAGCTAAGAGGGCGAAGGGGGGGGGGAGGTCCAGGGGGTGAAAGGAAAATCGAGGATAACACTCTCGCGGCTCTTTCTCTTATTGCCCCTCATTAAAGAAAATGGATATTTAAAATGGGCTCAGAAGGGATTTACGATAATTTCGTTCCGCTGATTACAAACCGGGCCCTCTTTAATTGTATTTAAGCGTGGGACGCTTTAACGCCTTCAATTTGTCTGCCCATTTTTTAAATGATTACATTGAGAACTTCTCCAGACTCTGTGGACCGCGACTCGAGTTTGTTCCACGGCTAGAAAGGCCTCTGGCGTAAATATCTGGGGGCGATTAAAGCGTCTCAACTTACGAAACGATTGGTTTCCTTTAAACGCGCTTCTATGCGATTTTCGAAAAGTACTCGAGGTGCTTCTAAGCGTTGGATCGATTTGTTTTTCTCGATTTATCGATTATCCTTGCTTCCTACATTTTTATGCCTTCAAAGTTGGCCTGATAAAATGTTATTTTTGCTATGCAACGATTTCTGTTCCTATTTCTTGCGTTTCCCTCCTTCACTGTGTATTCGTTTCTCGATAGTATACCAGGTAAATAGACACTGCGAGGAACAACTCTTCGTATGTTTGCCGAGTTTTCTTCATTTGCCACAGTTCTCTAAGCCCGATAGACGTTATTTTCACGGAAGATCGATAAATCTGGTGGATACCAGAGTGGAGAGGATTTACCTTTAACGCTTCCTTCGCCTTCCCTTCGTCCTATTTTCTGTATTCGACAGACATCATTTTTATGATAGATCAATCTCCGTGCCCGAAGGGTACAAATAAAGTGGAGCGAGAGATGGCACAAAGAGCGCCTTGCGTAATGTCTATCCGCCCTATTGAGTTGATCCAATTTCGTATTATTTGATATATTTTGCCCGCACTATTTACGCCCTCGTTTATCGATCCTTTATTTCCATTCCACGTGACGTCATCCACTTGTGTAATTAGAACATGCGGTTAATTCATCGAAGGGCGTAATTTTAGAATTTCCATCGATAGCTCGTTACATACGGAGAGTTAGCAAAATTTGTATACTTTCAATCAGAAAGAAGTAAACGATAGACGATATTTGTAAAAAAAAAAATTCAAATAACTTCTACATTAAACTGAATCGATATTTAATGAACACCTTGTATCAATAACAAGTAGTAGGCACGGAAAATAAGTAGGCGATGGCATAGAAGAAAGTGGAATTTCTGAGATTACGAGCGACATATTGGAGAGCTTTTTCGTACGTACGTGATTACTGCAAAATCCTACGCAGTCTCCTGAATAATCGTCGACGACGAGCATATTATAACTTACCGCACAATTTATTCGATTGCTTCCATCGTTGCAGGTCTGCTCGAAGCGTAGTCTTCGGTTTCTTCGTGTAACTGGCGCCTAGAATATCGCATTGTGGCGACTACAGTGCCGAGGAGAGGACCTTTAGGACTTGGAATGCGGGACGGAACGTGACGACACGTTCCACTGGATTTCGAATTTGACGCTCAAACTACTGCCAACAAGCCTCTGGACACTCATACGTTTGCCGATATCGCTGAAAGTGTTCGCACAAATACCGCTTCCTCTATTAATCTATCATCATCCTTCACAAACATTGTACTCTCAAGTTGACTATTATATAATTAAAGGTTTCACTAATAGACAGTTTTATTTCAATTCAATAATCGACACCTGAATAGTTTTATCTTCCATATACATTAAAAAGCGGGCTTGCAAAACCCACGATTACTTAGTTCCCGATTTATCATAAAAAAAACAGCGTACAAAATATTTATCGGATAAACGATCATGGCAACGTTAGTAGACTGAATTTGCCGGATGCTCGGACTCCAATGGACAGTAGTCCAATCATGCGAGAGAAGTCAAACGCTCCTCTTATTTTCTCGACTCGACGGAAGATTCTATTGGATCCCAGTGAGCTCAGCGCTCGTGTCCTTTTTTCTTTGTCTTTTTTCCAAAGAAGATAGCTCTCGCCCTCGAGAGCCAATAAAATCACTCCCCAAATCGGCTTATGGACAGTAGTCTGCGCGCGAGAAGGTGCCAGAGTTCCGAGGAGGAGGGACGCCGATGGTCGACGGTCGTTGCACGGAGAATCATTCTGGTCGAGATACAATGAGGTGTAGTAAATCGATACAATTTATTAGAAGTTTTGATCGACAGGAATCCGGTTGAGATCGTGGCTTCCCGAAGGACGACGAGGAGATCTTTTGGAAGCGCCCGGCACCCCGCCCCGCTACGGCGCAATCGCGATGCAATTAAGGAACAGTGATGGCTTAAAACGAAATTGGGGCGGGGTACTTTCGCACGTCTACTCGAAGCGACACGCCCTTGCGTTTAAGCGATTAAAGGTCAAAGGGATAACGCGAGAATCCTCCCGTTCGGACGTCCCCGTTTTCGCAAATATTGTTTTTCATCCTTCTGATTGTTCAAGCATTTTTTTTCGAAGTAGTTTATAGGTACACAGTTGTCCTTCCTTACCCCATCCCCTCTCGCTCTTCATCCCTCCTTCTGTTCCTCTTTCTTCCTATCATTGTTTCCTCTCCCTTTCCCCTTCCCTTGAATCGTCCCTCAAGTCTTACGAAGGCGAGAATTCCTCGACGTCCACCCGATCGGCCGAGATCGCCCACCCTCGCGGCTGCGATGCCGAGTTATGATTTCAGGAACGAATGCGCAGGGCGAAATCGCGAGGAATATGGAGCAGAGTGTCGGTGACGATCGTCTCAACCGATTAAGCGAGTCGTCCAGTCGTCGGGAAGGCGCCTTTCAAGCGCGGTGACACTCCTCGATTCGGAGCGGATCGTCGTTTATTTCGGATGCGCGGTGATCGAGCGATATCACAAGCGAGCACTGCATTTTCGAGTGGGTCCGGAAAAAGGGGCCGGTGTATTTGCTCTTTTCGCGCAATTGGTAAAAACCGCGCGCAGAATACTGCGCTCGTCGCAGATCCTCGATAAGGACGCAACGATTGAGATTATCTCGATAGGAATGAGCGGACCAGCCAGCACGAGGTACACGGTTTACGTACGTCAAATGGAGAAGTTGCTCTTTCCCGTAGAGCCACGATGATTGCACCGTACCGCCAGTGGACTCTCGTCCTATTCCGCGCGGAGAGTCGCGGCTCGAATCCTTCTTCCCGGTTAAAGGGTTAACCCTTTCCATAAAAAGCGCAGTGGGACGCAGCGAGGCGAATGGCCGTCCCCCCCCGTGAATTACGAAGGCGCCCTTTGAATCTCGGATTACCCCGAGAAAACTACGCCAAAGGATCCCCTTTTTAATTAACGAAAAGACCTTTCCGCCTCAAAGGAACTTCGAAGACGTATCAGCTTTCCCGTACGCCGCACTTTCTCCGCACTCATCTCCAATTAATCGTCCCCAAGACGCCCGGTTTATTCTCATCCGCGCGCCGATAGTTAAGCAACTTTCTTGGCGCGCATCGTGCTCCGAGGAAATTGTCCCCGGTGCAAAGTCAAAGCCTCGGACCCTCCCGGCTCTCGCCTCGAGACCCTCTTACTCTCCCTTAAATACCTTCCTCGGGCGACCTTAAGTCACGGATCGTCCCCGACACGACGCGCTGCGCAATCCTCGCCTCGGGTGGACGTCGAGTTAAGGTCGGTTAATAGGACAGAGCAATACGCGGATCGATTCTGCGGCCGCGTGGGCGGCCGGAATTGCCCGGTTAAAAATGTAAGTCGAGGCGCGGCACGTCCTCTTCGCGGTGCGATAAACCCACTTGCGAGCCAACATCCGCAACTGGAACGTCTCGATCCTCTTTTTTCACCTCGCTGGTGCCTCGAGGAGCCCGACGGGAGTAGCGGACAATTTTTCCTTGCCGCCACTTTTTGACGTTCCGGGGCGAAAACGTCCCTCAACACGGCGCTTTCTTATTGTACCACGTATCTTGGGAAATATGATATACATCGAGAAAATGCTCGGTTCAAAATTGAATGGTTTTTTGCGCTCTCACTACCTGCGTGGAACAGCCTTTAAAAAATTGTCGTTCGGATAAGAAGATCATGTTATACATATATCATCTTTTTATTTTCTATTTCTACTTTTTAAGTTCAAGTAAAAAGATCATATGTATATATATCAATTTTTAAATCGAACAGCTTTATATCTAAGATACCTGGTACGATAGGAAAATACCGAGTTTTCTTTAAAGCACGTTTTCAGCCGAAAAATGGAAAAAGTAGTAGCAATAGAAAATTGTTTAATGCCAATGTCAAGGTTCTCGATGAACCTACGAAGTTTGAAAAGAATCGAGACCTTCGTATCGCCGATGTTATCGCGTGGCTTTGAACGAGGTACACCGTGCTGCGGTTTATGAACAGGTATACACGATCGGAGAAAATTATGGCTACGTGCTATTGGCGCTTTCGAAATCTGCGTATCGCTTAACTTATGTTCGTTGCTCAGCGATTCCCTGTTTTCACGGTGAACTACTCACCTTGCCGGCAAAGGTTTTGGATTCAACGTACTTCGGCAAAGGTAGAAGCTTGGAATTCAAACGCGCTCCTCTTCCATCCTCGAATACGTTTCGCGTTACTGGGGAACGTATTAATATGGAAAGCGGTCGTTCAGAGAGCGAATCGCCATTGGATACCGAGGAACCATCGTGTTAGAAAGCAAATCGTGAATCGACATATAGCTAAAAGTCTGTTCTCCTCGAGATGGTTAGCTCGTAAGTACATACCGCGCTAACCCTTAAACAAATTCCTCTAAAAACATAATCTTCATCTCGAAACCGACCGAGCGAATTCAGCTTTCGATGCTCTTCAATCATAATCGACATCGTTACGTCCAGGCATTCGCTCGCGCAACGACTCGGCACCTCAAGTTCGAGGATGAGAAAAAAACTAGCCACGGCGTTTATTACTGTCCCTCCAGCTTCGAGTTTCGAGAAGCATGCGGCACCGCGCTGATGCCCACACTCGCGGGGTTAAGGACTTAAAAGCAAAACCCATTCCGCTTGGGAACTGGAGGTGCTGCTCTGTTCCATCAACGGACCTCGGCGCTGGACAGAGTGATGGGCGTTGAATTCGCTCCCCTGTATATTTTCGGACCGCTCGATCGCCCGACTCTCCTTTTCCAAATCCCTCCTCCAATCTCGTTCGAAGTTACAAGAGGCGCCTTGGAAGACTTCGAGGATTTTGGAATGTCCCGATGCGTTCTAAACGCTCCGACCTATCGGAGATTTTCGAAGGCCCCGACGATCGTAGGAGTTTCGAATCGAGTATCTCTATGTGTATATCACGCACCTCCTTGCCTGATATCGTTAATATATACATGTCGGTGTTGGGATGCACATTTGATGTACGTGGGCGGCAAATTCTGTCCGATATGCGGTACGCTATATACATCAGTCCAACGGATTTTATACATCTCTGTAGCTTTGGTTCGATTTCGGACATAGCCCCTTATGGCGGAAATCATTCTTAATAGCATCATATGCGAATACTCTTCCTACATGGGCGCTCAGAGCGACCGTAGGAGCGAGCATACTTTTCCTCCGTGACCAGCAATTTGAAGGAATCACTCGAAGCACGCTTCAATTCGTCGTACAGTATTCGCTTTTAATCACTCACAAATAAAACGCGATATAAGTCGTTACTCGGACACCGCTTGGCAGTCTCTACGTTCGCCAAGGCTTCCAAGAATCTCCAGGCAATCTCGAGACAATCCACGAGCCCTCGACGCCTCGCAAGTCCAACCCGGCTGCCAAGAGCTTCGAGAGATTCTCCAGAGCGAACGATATATCCGAATGATATTCAAAGTAATTCGAGCCTCGCGTCATCGAAGATGAACGCCGGAGAGGATCGTAAGCGTATTACTGCCCATCACCTCTGACAAATCTCGTTGGCGCCATGGCGATCGCCTCTCTTGGATCTCGCCGCTGACAGGTTTCAAGTATCAAGATTTCATTACGCGTCGTCGCTATTGTCACTATAGAATTTTCGATTAATAGTCTATTAGAATTTTCCGACCTGCCGATCGGAAACCGTTGCTTAACTCCTAAAAACCCTACGCCGTTTGGCCGATTGGCAGAACCCTCTCGGCGAGCTTACAATAATCTTGTTGTTCTTCCTGTTATCGTTATTATTATTATTATTATTATTATTATTATTATTTGCCAAACGCAAATCGGCTCGAATCGTAAATTTCGGGGTGGGGAAGCGACGGCTACTTCCCCGATCCCACGGTTCGAATTTCTATGTACACTAAAACGCCCCTCGTAAATATTTATATATTTATATATGTATATATATATATCAGCTATATTCATCCACTTTTTTTGCACCCTCGTTCCCCCCCCCCCCCTTTCTTCTATAACAGACAACCAACGCTATTAGACAATAGGACTTGTTTTTTTTTTTTCTTCTTTTTAATCGATAATAGTGAGACTAACAATGACGGTAGTAATTTTAATACAATGATAGTAGTCTTCAATGATATATCCATAATAATAATAGTATTCAATATATATATATGTATATATAATATATATAGATTCTCCCGATTAATAATACAAGTTCGTAATGTCCGTATGTATATATGTATATATGTATATAGTCATCGGCCATACGTATACGCACATACGCGCATGTACGTATCCGTACGTTGATTTACAAGTAATTTACGATAATCAATACCATAAATTTGTTCACTCTCTCTCTCCCTATTATTCTCTTCCTCGGCATTATTTCATCATTTAGTCCCCCTACGCCGGGCTCGCGCTCGAGGCGTCATCGTCGAACCCCAACACATACCTTGAAAGCGTTTTAGTGATATCACAGTGATTTCATTGCTCCAATATTATCGATAGAGTTTTGCCTCGCGGTGTCCCGCCGCGAGATCGTCGTAAGGTATCGTTTGACCACGTGTTAACACTAAACCTACGCGCCACTGTCCCAAAAAGGATTCGAGTATGATACAGATAAAGATACAGGTTTATCAGGAAAGGTTACAAAAGAGGGGGGGGGGGGAGAAGACGTGAGTTTGCTGGATCGATTTTCGTAAAGCGACAAAACGATGGAGCAGCTTGGAAAGTGCAGCGTCGTTTATTTTGCGCATTTTCGCTCAAGATTGCGATGCTTCGATTGCTTTCGCAGTTCTAGACGTTAGATTGGCTCGCAGTCAGGTTTATAACGGCGGTTTAAGCGGGCAAATCCTGGAGGCAACGAGCAAATTCGTGGGGCGACCGCCTCCTAACGGGAACCAGGTGTCTTCCAAACCGCGGCCGGAAATTGCACGTCCGGATGATTTGGCGCAGAGGCACCGCTCTGACCATGATTCGCGGGTATCGCCGATAATGAGGGCCATGATAACGATATTAGGATGGAAGCGTGTATGCAGTTTGAAAACAAAGCGAAATACGGGACTTGGGAAGTTCGTAGCAGAAAAAAAAGTAAGATCGGGGTGTGCGCATTGGAATTTGTATTCCGCATACGACTGTAGTTTGGAAATGCGTCGAACACATTATACGTTTGAGTATATATGATATATATAATAAGCTGAAGCTTCTTATTTCTGGTAAAAGAAGTATACCCTTCGTTTCGCGAGTAATGAGTGTTAAAGGCGAATTTAAAAAAGTACTATGATTGATTACGCGCATTAGAATACTTCGATTATACTTCCTCGGATTTGGCAGGTTGACATGATCGTAAGAACAGATCGCGAGATCGCAACAGGAGAGAGAAATTCCGCATATTCTTGCTCCTCCTTCTTCTCGAATCCAATCCATCACTCGCCATATTATTACCATCCCCGATGTCGAACAAAATTGCAAACATGGACATTAAATCATTTCCATTTCTGTTGCCAATGCAAAACGGATCGTGAAACCGCTACTTTCGAGATTATCTATTCCCACTGCGCACGTCCATTCGCGATTCAATCTGTAACCAGTCCCGTGAATCGCGCGCGCTGTCACTGACGATGAGGATTGAAAAAACGGGGAGAAAATCGACGGATCCGACGTTCGCATCCGGCGGAGAAATTTTCTATCCTCGTACAATCGGACGGATGCCTGTTCTGGAAGAACTCCTTCGAGAATTTCATCGATGAAACTTTGGCTCCATCGAGGGACGATGGATTGGATCGCTCTTAGGATTCGCGATTCGGGCCGAGAAGTGGAAAAGCGTCGGTTCAAATTTCGTTGGTACGGCGACGGGAGGAGAAGGAGCGAAAGAAAGGGAAGAGAAGACCTTGGGTCCGGCGCATAAATCCTGTCAGCGACACCTCGTCGTGGGTTTAATTGAAAATAAGGGGCTAAATTTATAAGCACGGAGATTTGTGACTTCCCACGGGCCTTTCTCGCCGGCGCCTCGTTGTCCGTTCCGAACTTTTGCCCGCCAATTTTCTTCGCAAACTGGGACAAACGCGGCCTCAAAGTCCGCGAACTGCCGTCCGTCTTGGATTAACACCTTATCCACGAATACAAAAGCCGTGGGCACCTTCGCACAGCTTGGAAAGATGAGAATGCATAGAAGCGCGAAGTATAACTATCCCTTTGATAAGAGAAACTCATGATTTAATGAACCAATGTCGGGGACAAACGATATTCGTGCTCGCAAAGAAATACATAAGACAGCAACAATCAAGGAGAACGAAGCATACGTGATCGAGCTCAAAAACGCAATAACGGCGACAAATGTAATATGCGTAAAAAGTAATTGTATTTACAAGAAAATACTGAGTACATACATATTTCACGTAGAAAGGTTGCTTCGATAATTACAAGAAAAAGAGAAAGGAAGATGTGAAATAATAGATTCGTATCCACCCAACGCGCCTCTTAAAACACTACGTAACTCATCGCAACGTTTTTCCATACAAAAAGGTAACGAGTTATTTCAGTCAGTCCTTCTCATTGACTCGCCCTGCATATTTACCGCAGCTCCTCTCCTCGTTATCGTGACACGTACGACAGCCTTGATGACCGATAATCTTCCAAAGAACCGAGGTCCGACAGAACTTCAAAAGAGGAACAAACAACAACACGTGTAACGCGATTCTGACTCTTGAGTCGATAAATCGTCACCGCTCTCTTTTCTTTTTTCTTTTTTTTCTTTTTAATCCGGAAGCACTTGAAAGGAGGATCTGTAAATCGGTGATTGTACGACGATCTCGCGTCCCCGCCACCCCCTGCACACCAGGGGGCCGAAGGGAGGATTAGGGATTGAGGGGGGGTGAGGGACACCGTTCGACAAATGGAAATAATACGTAAGGTCGTTATTCGAATCCCTACGGCGAATTTGATTATTAATTAATGGCGGTAATAGTAACGACAATAATAATCATCGCAATCGCATTAATCATATGATAACGGCGACGATAATGATAATCGATAGTGTGTAATCATAGGATTAGGTAACGTTAATAATATACACGTGTGTACAATGCGTATCGATACGAAGTGTCCAGTGTGTGCGCGTACGCGTGCGCGCGCGTGTCCGTGTGTTCGTACTCATAGATATTCCGTGTGAGCGCCTCGTTTCTTCGATCAAAAGTAAAGGTCTGGGCATGGCGTAATTATTATTACAGCGATCGCGAGCGCCGCTCGTTATTGCCTCGCCCGAATCCCATTAAACCGGGCATCCTCGGAATGCCCCGACGCTCCTACGGATTGAGTATCCTTTTAAGTAACATCGTTTAAAGGTAAGGTAAGGTGATTAGTTTACTGACACACAGAGAGATTTTTTTTTTTTCGAAAAAGGTTTGTTTGCAAAAATCCTTCGACGCCGGGCCTAAGGCGACCGGGTCCGTTACACGTATTAACGATATCAATGGGTAGATGATAGTGTAAGTTCTGTGAGGGTAATACCTTCTCTGCGCTTAATGGATTCACGTGATTCCCTTTATTTCCTGGAATTACGTAGGTACGCCTTGCGCGTCTCGCCGCCGCTTATTTTCTACCTTAAGAGTTAGTTGTTCGTAGATTCTTCTCCTGCTTAAACGTATTTTGGAACTAACAACGAGGATAATGTTCGACGGCTGGTTTGCGCCCTTCCTATTGCATGCGCCACGATCGTGCGCCCGTTCGCCGAGAGGCTCTCCGCGATTTTGATCGACTCTCCCTCGTTCCTTGACTCCTCGATCAGCAAAGCCCCTTCTGACCCAAGGCTACGGAGATTCTCGGATACGTACAAGGAAGCTGAGTGCTTTCATCGTACACCCAAGTGGTCCTATACTAGAAATAAAACACGAGCAACGCCAGTTTTTCCTTCCCGAGCCGCGATTATTTAATATCCTTGATTCATTTTCGAAATTTCCAGCAGACCTCCCTCATGAAGATCGGATATAAAGCGTCGTGCGGGCAGGGGGAAATCGTGCTGATCCACGAGGGAGCTTGCGATTTCACGCGCGACACGGGACACGCTCAAAGCTCGGCCTCGCATCGTCCACCCACAGCATCGTCTTCGAATTCCAGCCGCGGCCAAGAGGGGTCCGGATTACGAATGCAAATCTCCCCTTATTTCCCGCCACTCGAAAAATCCACTCTCACAGGGCGGCTGTCCGTCAGGAATCCGAGGATGCAATATCCCCTCGAAATATCGCGAGAGTTCCTTACCTACCGTATAATAAGCTTCCCGGAATTCGGTACGTTACTCATAATGGGAATTGCTGGACGGGCGCATAGCACGAAGAAATTTCCTCGAGGAAGGCCGCGCGCGTTTAATAAGACGGTAATACGTTCGGGAGTTTATCGAAACAATTTTCGTCCCGTGGCCCTGACCCGCTCTGCCCCCCTCCCCTCCCGCCTTTTTTTTTTCTCCTTCCTTTCCTCCCTCTCTACCCCCCCCCCCTGCGTTTTTGTGTGTGTGTTTTTTTGTGCGCTTTTGCCCCGCGAATACGCGAACCCTCGTCAGCCGCGGTCGGCGTTCATTAACGTGGCACCGCCGATCGGAAATAGTTTCGACGAATGAGAGAATATCCCCCCGAGGGGAGAGGCCTTTTTCTCTCTGCTGGCGAAAGAATCCTGCGGACTGGCCGCCGAAAGCGAGAATTTTGGTACACTGCTTTCACGAATTGCTCTGTCGGACCGGTCGGACGGGTATTGTGATTTTGGGATAGGGTTTTATACGGTCTCTACTGTTGGTTTTTTTTTTTAATAATATTACTCGAGCATTGAGGGAAATTATGGTGGCTTCTAGTTTACTCCTTAAGAGGATAATAGCGTGGATATTTTGTGGAGATGTTGATTCTGCAGAGGGTAGGCATTTGATTATGCAATTACCAATAGTAGCTTGGTACTAGTATGGTACATGGCTTTGAAGAAGAAAGAAGATCACGGACAATCCATCTCCTATGATGTTACGATTGATTGAAAATAGGATACCAACTGTTTCTTTCGAACTTCTGATTTTACACGATCGTGCTATTCGATTAAGAGGAAAGGGAACAGAACATCGTTCTCACATGCGGCGTAAATATCGCGGAGGTTCATTGGTATTCTTCCTCTTTGCCTCCAACTCGTTGGTAATAATGAAGAAAGGAATGGTTTACTTTCAAACTCAGCAAGGAAGGTCGACGTGAAAAATGAGCGTTGCTTCCGATCTCTCGAGAGACGCGTATCGAACGAAGTGAAAATACAGGGAGTGCATGGCGCGTAGTCGAAGAAAAATTCAGAGATTACGGGAGCCCGAAATCCTTGCTGTGGGAGCTCGAAGCTCCAGCCACGGTGTTTCCACGATCCGGAATCGACGCGTGAACAGTACATTTACGTCATGGTTGGCCACAAATAATCATCGAGGGGACAGCAACCCCGCCGTGGACGCGATCGATCGGCTCCTCGTCAAAACTGCCCCCAGGAGCCTCGCTGGAAATGCCGCTCCAGAGGTGGCCTCGGTCCACAAACTATTTCACTTTTGCGCGATAATAATTCGCGCCGCGAATTCCTGATCATCGATATACCGTATTGTGCGTGTAAAGTGTGAATCGCATCTTCGACCATGGACGAAGTACTTTTTTTCTTGCCTCCAAAGCGCTACTCGAGATCTGATTTATTCGTCCTCTGGAAAAATTCGCCCTAAAAATCATCGATCGTCTTTCCAGGAATATCGTAATGGTCCCACAGTTTCGTTTCAAAGGTGGGCCTGATTTACCGCCATCATAATCCGTTTGACGAATTACAGAATCCAGGAAAAATCCCTGCTGCGCGCCGTTGCCGTTGTTTAAACTAATTTGCTCGATCAATTATTACGCGCTCATAAGCGCGTTTATTTGCTTCTCACGAATCGATGTATGGTATGATTTTCTGCATTGTAATTATTTGTGCGGCTAATGATATACAAACCTATCGTGGAATATTATACCGCTCCCCCGTTTTCTCGCCGAAAGTAAATTGAAATTGTGTTATGCAAACATTGGGGAATAATTCACGGTGCGGATGTTAATTTTACTCATTTTATAAATTTGGACTACATTAGTTTCTCTCTTGTTTCCCAAAAATACATCTCCCCGGACCACGATTAAGCTCTGCTCTCGCAACAATAAGCTACCCGATGATTTAAAACGCGACATTCAATATTTTCTACAAACTTTAATTGCGTTCTTCCAAAAGTCTTCGTTGTTATATCGCGCAAACCGAAAAACATGCTTGAATTTTGTATCAAGACATTCGACATACTCTTACTTATCAAAAAAATTGTTTACATTCTTTCTTCGTTAATTTCCTTAACATTCCTCACCAACTGTTAAGACCTAGGACCCATTGTTGTAGAGTTGATTCCCAATAAAAAAAACCACGGTGTGAATATTACACGGAGAATTATCAAGAGGCGATGCACGAGATTTAATCTTGAGTTTTCAGCCTGAAAATTCCAGCCTCCATTCGCTACACGACCGCAGTTCCTATCTGTCGTCGCTGCGTTCCTTCACGGACGATCCTGCGAGAATCTCGTATTTATTCGTGTTGCTCGATCGTAGCCAGACGAAGGTTCAAAGTCGATCAAAAGCTGGAGAGATCGAACGTGCTCATCGCGCACGTTTCTATTTCCTATATACATGTCGATGTACAGTATGCATTAACGGCGTAGAAGCAACCCTTGGGTTGGATCGTGGCATTGACCCGTGTTTGAAATTTCGCGAGATTAACGGAGCCCCGGATATCGCGACGAACGAGCAGCCGCTGGTTCATCAGGAAAGTTGGTGCCGATCTTTGCTTGGATGGCAGATCGAAAAGTCAGCACGAACTTTCCGGACAGCGCGATACTTGCTGTCGTCCCAATATTAAGAGTCGATCTCTGAGACGCGGAGTCGACTTGGGAGTACGATTGCCATGCGAACGCGTACGCACGCGCCAAGATTCTTATACGGATGCACCAGCTGTACAACAGCTGTACAGACCGAGGTTGGAATATTTCATCGTAAAATCCAACGATCTGCGCGTCGATGCAACCCTGGAAAGGTCTGGCAAGATCGTCGAACGCGTAGGTGCGATTTCTCCATTTCTGAGAAGCCAACTCTTAATATCAGGATTTTACGGAACGATCCTTACTCGTACTCGCGCCCCTCTTGATCTGCTTGTGGCGATATTGGGCCCTACCTGTTTTCAAAGGCGCTTCCATCGCAGTTGCTCGATCTTCCGGCGATACCAGGGTCAGATTGGTTCCTGGAGAGGAAGGCGATTTTCCTCCCTCCTGTTGCTTTAATGCTCCGCTCGCAACTTAACATGCATCCATGAAACGCCTGGATTTCTGTCTACCGTCACCTCCGCGCGTTTCTTTGCGAATTTAGCCTAACGTGAAAGTTAATCGTGAAAGTTACGAATTTCACAAGATTCGCGAAATAGGAGACGTGTTAAGGAAAAAACGAGAGTGGAGGAAGAACGAGCACGATCGACGCGCCTCTCTTCGATCTTCGATCGAAGGTGACTGAACTCTCGCGACCTTGATTTCTTTATTGCGATTGGATGACTTTTGGTAACATATCGCGCGTGGACTATGGAATATTCCGTGTTTTTATATTGGTTATCCGTGGATAATGGAATGTTCCACGCTCCTCTTTCCCGTGCTAATTCGAAGATCATGGGATACTCGGTATTTTCGATTTCAGTCGTCGCTCGAGAGTCGTGAAATATTCCACCTTCCAGGATCTACTCGTCATATATGAGTCACGATTAACAGTGTCTTCGATATCCGCGATAATCCGCTGATCATAATCTACAGGCCACAAAATCTTCCGTATTATCCTTCTCGAAGCTTCGTTTAATCGATTACTCGATCACAGCAGGATACTCCACGCCTACGATTTCTTTTCGATATTCACAAGCTATCAAACATTCACTTCTGATGATTATACGGAAAGTACGGAATATTTGCGGCTCCCCCGGCTATCCACGATCCACGAAATACTCCACGACATCCCCTAACTTCCATAATCAATAATACTCCTCCGATGGTTCACGCTTGACCCGTGGACCAGGTATTTAACCACGAGTCGAGGTATCTCATCTCGTCGGAAGCCACCGTTCGATCGTCCAAGTTAGCGCGAGCACGAGCAAAGGGTCGAAGACGCGACAAGTATATATCCGCGGCAACGTCAATCTCGACCCTCGCCCAACATCCGGGCAAAACCGGCCGCGAGGGCTCAGAGATAAAGCATTAAAGGCGCCTTCCCCTCGAGAGATTCTCTTTGCAAGGGCATCCGGCCGAGGCGAGGCACCTGGACAAATACGAACGTCGGCGCGGCCTCCAAATCTATCCTGAGTTTCCATCCGCCTTTGACGCGGCGCCCTCGAATCCGCCAAGTGGCCGGAAGTTGGTCCAGATACGGGGAAGAAGCAACAGCCGCCTTCGGGGAGGAGTTCGGGTAAACCGATATTCGGACGCGGCTCCACTTTGAGCCACCGGCCGACCCGAGAATCTCCATCTCCGGCCGCCAATTACCGTAATCCACCCATTCGAGTTGCTCGACTGCGCGAATCCAACGGATATCCCGGAGTTCTTGGCTCGACGTGACACTGCGCCAAAGGCGAGTCCTCCGGGGAACGACGAATCCACAGGTCGCCCCATCCTGGGGGAGGGGGACTCCCACGGAGTCGCGGATAGGAAGCGCTCGTCGTCGTTCCATCAGGGCTTCCTCCTCCAGGCTCTTTCAGCCCGCCGCGCGAATATCCGAGCTCCTCCTCCTCCTCCTCCTCCTCCTCCTCTCTCTCGGTTTATCGAACGCGAGGTACTCGCGAGACTTTCGCACGGTCGAGCCCTAAGAGGGTTCCGGAGACGCGCACCTCCGAGCCTCGTCTACTCTGCGCACGTGAAGGTGACCTTGCGTTCCTCCTTGCCTTCCCGCGGGGATTTCTCGGGACGCCCGCCCGATTCCGTCTTCCTCCTTGGCGAACGACGCCGGACGAAATCGGCGGCCCTGGACTCTCCCGTCGGGCGGCCATCCATGGAGGAGGAGCCGCCCGGCCGAAATCCCCGACAGGTGGTTCACTTGAACAATATCCTGCGGAACGCTCGTCGAAAATCCTTGTTGAACACCGTGTAGATGAAGGGGTTGAGGGCGGAGTTCATGTAGCCGAGCCAGAAGGCTATCACGAACGCCTGGCTGGGTATGTCGAAGTCCGGGAAGAGGGGCTTGACGATGTAGAGGAGGAAGAAGGGCAGCCAGCAGGCTATGAAGCTGCCCATTATGAAGCCCAGTATGAGGGTAGCCCGCTTCTCCTTCTTCCTGGCCAGTCTCCTCTTCTCTCTCTCGGGGTCCCGCGGTTTCGTCGACTTCGCCTCGTTACCCTCCTCCTTGCCCCCGTGCCTGCCGCCATCGGCGTGCTCGCGCTTCAGCTTGCCGCCGGTCTTCCGGCCGAATATCGGCTGGCAGAGCCGCAGCTTCAGGGGCTTGACAACCGCGCAGCGCGACACCACGCCGCTGTCCGACGAGGAGGGATCGAACTCGGACACCATGTCGACGTCGATGCCGACGCTGGGCGCCCTGCACCGCGAAGCGACGCTCTGGCTGGCCTGCCCGTCGCCGTTCACCGATAGCGTCGCCTTCAGGCTGCTCTTCTGCACCGGCATCGGCACGCTGACCTGCCGAGAAACACCGATGGGACGAGTTTAGCCCTGGACAATTGATCTTGCGGGAAATGGGAATGAGGTGACTGGTGGCGGCCATCTTGGCGCGGCCATCTTGGCGCGGCTATCTTGGCGTCATCGTTACGGCACGGCCATTTTGGCGCGAATTTGAACGCGAGCTGATTTGGAGATGGGAACATTGAAGGTAGAACTTGAGAGTTATTTTGAGATATATGTAATTTGGAGTACTGAAGTTTGTGGGGAATAATCGTGTATGATGTTTTTTAAAATGAGACATTCTTGGCCCGGTTGGTATTTCCGATCAGTTTGTGTTGATTCACATAGAGTGTTAAATACGTTGAGAAATGTTGTTTGAAACGACCGCCATGCCAGCTGGCGCCGAACAGTGTTCTTCGAGCAGTGTTTATTAATAATATAATGGGAGAAACGTAAAAATTCCCAAGCTGTCCAAGGTGAATGGATCTTTATCGTCTTACAAGGCATTAACTCGGAATATTGGAAGAAATGATGTAGCATCGTATAAAGCATTGCGAGCGTGTAATATTTTCAGGTATTTTCAGAAAAGTATCCACCATTAAAGATACTCCCGCTTTTATCTATCGCACGTACAACATAAAGTTTATCTCTGCACGTGACTCCAGAAACTACGTAGCAAGTTATACGATTCGCGATATGGAATTTATTAGCCTTGGTAGGAAGCACCGCGAATGCAGGCTAAATTTATCGAAGTATCGAGTGCAGTTTATGAAGAGCAATCAAAAGTAGTAATACGAGGCGGATGGGGAAAGAAGCTCATGTATGATCGATATCGGCGTATCCCGATGTGGATACGGGCAACGACATCGCATTGTGCTTTCAATCCGCGATACCTTTATTCAATTCCATTTGTACCGCGGCGAAAGAAATGAAATTCAATGCGGACTCTCAAGTTTCGGGGATTTACTAGTTCCACTTTTATGTTCCAATTGTGTACCGTATCGGTGAGCCCGGTTACTGATCGTCGAATCAAATCCATCCCGACTTTAACAACAAATTTGTGGTTATGCAGTCCATTTTCTACCAAATCGAAAGCACCCCTCTCCGACAAACCTCTGTATCAAAAACTTCCCATCCTATTCATATATCATTAAACGCATCATTTTTATCATACCCTCACATATCGCGCTTCCAAGAATTCCAATTCTCCTTCGTAACCACCCATCGACTCTTAGATCCCTTCACCAAGCTAAGAGCAGAAATACGTAAAACCGCTTCACCAACCCTTATTAGATCTACAACCTTGCTTCCGCCCGTTATTTCCCAAAATTCAAGGCTTTATTCTAAAAGAAAATAAAAACTGGCTAACTAGCATCCTCGAGCCAGGTCGGAAACAAAATTGCACACCTAATAGTATCACTTGCCGCGATTAAGGTATTAACACGGTATCAACACGGGGGTTTTCAGTCAGATGTGAGAAACAATGAAAATATCGGTTGCCTACATGAGGATTAAAAGCGGCATATCCGCGACGGACCTTCAGGGTGTCCTTCTCCTCGAGTGGTATGCCGCCCCCTCCCCCAGGGTCGGCCTCCGAGGTGCTTACGTCACTGGCGAAGTCGCACGTGACGATGGGAATCTGCACAGGCTGGTTCTCGATGGTGGCGACGTTTTCCATCACCGAGCCTGGCGTCTTCTTCGTCTCGGTGGCCGGCGTGCTCTGGGTGAAGCTCGTCTGCCTGACGTCCGGCGACTCCGGGGGCACGACCGCCCGCGGGCGTGGCTGCTTGCGTATTCCCCGCCGTGCACGGGCCTTGGCCGCGAAATATATACGTATGTACACGAACACCATGATGCAGGATGGTATGTAGAAGCTGCCCAGCGCCGAGTAAAGGACGTAGCCGATGTCCTCGGAGAGCTGGAACAGAGAGGGGAGGTCTACGATTATCTGGCGTGATACATCTGCGCGTTCCACTGCTCTCTTGGTTATGACCTGTGCTCGTAAATCCAGATCAGGATGTAGCCTCTAGAACGCTTAGGCATAGCTCCCCGCGATTTTGCAGTACGATTGTAACGGTTTAGCTGCGTGTACTCGAAAAGGCTCATTTTCTTGTATTTTTTCCAAGTGGTATGAACCAAGGTCAGAAGAAATTGAATTGTGTTATTATCATTAGCCGGAGATACTGCTTTTGGTTAGATGTAAGTATATCCTTTTTATATTTACGATAGATCCCTTCTTTCGAGACTGGATATATACTGATTTAAAGAAAGGCGGCTTCTTAAATAACGAATATTATATATGATATTGTATCATATATATAATATAATAAATATAATATCATAATTAAAAAATTAATGTATTTACATACATCCCCAACACTTCGTGCTAGAGCGTATACCTTTTCTCAGTGCGTTACGGAGCGTGCATTATTTCTTTTGAGTTCGAAGTAATATATCGTTATTCCTTTCTTCCCGTAATATTCCGCATTCCTGGTTGTCCTGAAGATTTGTTTACTCCGAAAGGTCAAAAGAGAGGGAGGAACAAAAATGAATTCCACGGATGAACGAACAAAGTTGCATAATCTATCGAGGGCGGCCACTTTATTTTTTACCGCCGAACGTTCTTGGGAATTTATGGCTTCTTCCAGTCGGATAGGCATTTAGTGCTTTCGTCGTTTTTATGAGAGTTTTTCGAGCGAGCAGGAGAATTCACGGATCTCGTGGAGGAAGCAGATATAAATTTACCAAATGGCAGGAGGGGGGGGGGGCGGACGTCATTTAACGTACGGCGGGTATAATTGTTGGCAAGCTGGATTTCTTATTGTGGGATTTCAGCCCGTAGGATTTAGAGGATTTGAGTCACTGGTCGGTAGTATTGTGCTTCAAGAGGAGAGTGTGATGCGGATTAAGGGCTAGACCGCCGCACTGGACAGAACTTCGGAGCTCCACGGCGAAGACTGCAGTTAAAACCCTGTATTTATTTATATCCACCGCGCATTGCAGTTTCAATGGTTCCGAGCACACTTCAACCTTTTGCCTTAATCATACCCAGACGATAAACGCACCGGAGACTTCTAAGTGCATTAATAAAACATGTAGCCAAGAGCCAGAGTGATAAGAGTAAAAATCCGAAATGTATAAAATCCTGTTTTTATTATCTCTTACATCCTCGATTCTTATTTGCCTCTGGTGCTCGATGCGGAAGAACTCTCGTATGTCCCACCGATCGATCGTTCCGCGATAAAAAGCCGAGCGACAAAAGCGTCGCGCAAATCGATAGTCCCGGGAATTCGTGGACCTCCGCAAGGATAAAATAACGTGCAACGTCCAATATCGTTTACGATCATCTTCGCACGACGCTTTACGTAATAGCGAAAGAAAGGAAATGACAAAGCGCCGTGCCGTATAATGGATGGCGGACAATACCGCGTCGACAAATAGGGAATAGAAGCACAGTATACGCCGATCAGTCTTCTGACACACTGGCGACTCAGGAACGATCTCCGTGATAGCCTATCGGCAACGGTGATCAATAAAGGATCTCACCGTACATCACGAGGCGCTGCCTCGCTTATTCTGCGACCTCCGTCGTTTGTAAAATTCCTATCGCCCAAAGCAGCGCTGGCTGTACGTGAGGAAACGCCGACCAGGCGGATTTCGACAGTTGAGACTCTCAGGATGCAAGTCGTGAATTATTATCGGATACTTTGTAATGTAGCAATAATGATGTTACGGATTAAAGATGAACATTGAGTGTTTTTATACAGGGTGCTTCTACCGGGAAGAACTGGTTTGGAACTTGAATCGAAGCCGCGCTTGGTTGTCCGTGGCATTGTTTGCAAACTATGTATTAATATCTGCAGATAACTTTACTGTTTCCATGCAGTATCGCGATATGGCAAGTTTATAACAGGTTTCATGACTCGTTCCTGAAACGGTAGAACCATATCGTAGATAACATCCGTTGTAATTTATAACTCGAGCTTACGGAATATTCTACAAGTGCTAAATCATCCGCCATCGTTCACTTCTGCTACCCTTTTCTCCTTTGTTGGAAAATGAAAGCTTATGAGGATTTGCGGAATGCTTCTACGGTCTTACAATGCGTGGACGAGATAAGGTAGATGACGTCAGAGAAGATGTCAACTATAGAGTCTGATCTGGATTTGTTCTAAAGATTGGTTTCGATTTTTATTGGAGGTTTAAACGATTAGGTCGTGGGAATATCCATGACGTAATAATGCATGGCTTTGTGATATTTTATTCTTGTTGTTCGGATACGTGAAATGCTGAAATTGCAGAAACGATTGATCTGTCATTGTTTATATATCTTAACTGTTCCTAATTCCCCATCTGCAGAGAAAAATTTGGGTCACGAGCAAACAGTAAATTAACAATACGATTTAGCTGAATATTCACGATGCAACGCTGCATCAAGAGTATTTGAATCGTTAACCTGGAATGCACGTTGTAAATATACGTTAGCAATAAAATTTTACTCGGTATGCTCGTAAAACAAGAGTAAGCGCAGATTGTGCCAGAGGTCGAGCTCCGTGAACTATTTATTTTATAAATTACGCGGAGTGCTTATATCAGTTAGGATTTCATTTCAAACACTTTATTATTCGCCTGACACACTATTATACTTTTTTATCTTTATACCAAAAAAAATCCTGGACCGTATAAAATAACACATCTTATAAAATAACCGTCAAACGCGTGTTCCCAAACAGATTAGTAAGATCATCCACCATTATGGATCGCACGATTAACAGATATATCCTCGAAAATTCGCTACGAGCCACCAGAATTTGGCGAGTATTCACCGAGGCATAAAGTACACGATGAGCAAATTTGCTGATCGCCTATAGGCGTTCACAGCGATGAAATGGTTTAAAGCGTATTTCATTCTGGGCTAGACATTAAAACTGCAGAGGCAACCTCATAAATTCCGCAACGGATTGCCACGTCTATTTACCGGCGAAGTCACTCCCAGTTATTTACGTCTCAGGTCTAATTTCAAGTCGACGTCCAGTTACGTTGCGAAGGGAAATTCGAGAGAATCGCTCTATTGTATTACGTTACGTCGCACGTGAGACCGCGCGTTTGTAATGCCATCCCTATTACACTTTTATTTTTCACACGTTCTATTTATTCCGTTATCGTAACATAGTTTGCGCCTCGGACATTGGGAATATTGTACTTGACAGCTACGAAAAAAAAAGATTTGTCGAATATTAAGTTTAATATCGCGAATTTTTTACTCATAGGAGAATATATGTAAGTTTCTGTTTTGAGAGGAACAAGTAAGACAGCTTTAGGTGCTCTTTAAATAATAACATTGATCCTCACATCATGTCTACGAGATATTATCGTTATACAAAATTTACGTGTTCTGTGAATTCGAATCGAGCCATACACTACAACTTTAAAATATCACGTCATTTCGGTGATTATATTCCTCGTCTTCAAAGGCAATTCCAAGCGCGCAAAAATGTTTTGTTTCGCCAGACAAAGTGTTCACAATTTGCAATTACTCCAACCAAGGACCAATCAAAATTGAATTCGCGGGAGAGCCTTCCTTGCCAATTAACAGATCGAAACTGCTATCAAGGGATCCAAACAAATTCCAATAAAACCAGGACCGTTCAGGACCGATGACCGTGACGAAATTCTTAATGGAGCGGAGAAACGAACGTTTAAAACGAAAATGCGATATCACGGAATACTTTTTACGCCGGTCCTTTCCGCGAATTGCTTTATTATCCGTATGCCCGAATAATGGCGCAAAACCGATCTGGGAATAAATGCAATTTCGTTTCCATATTCGCCGAAAGTTTGGGTTCCGGGGGCGAGGAGCGTCGTTTCCATAATACTTTTATGGTCACGCGCGAAATGGACGGTACGTAGCAAACTGGGTTACCTACGTGTCGCGTGTACGTGTAATGGACCGGGCGACGTCCCGTTTACGAGTGGCCGAGACTCGAAAATACGTATGAATGCATTAAAATTTAATTTGATTTAATCTACGACGCCGCACATTTCCTCCCTGTTTTCGAAAATTAAATCTTGCTTCTCTGCCTTTGGTTCCTTGTTTTTCAATACGGCTGACGCCTCGTATTTACGATCGACTTGTATTTTATTATCGGATGATTCGCCGCGGATACCAGAAATGCGGCCGGTCTTCGCCGCATTTTTTCTTTGAAATATTAAAAAGTCGAGATACAGAAACGTTTATATCTCAAAAACGCGTTGGTGGCTGTCGCGCCGGGTTTACCAAGGCTTTTCACTCGGTACCGGTCTGTCATACGTACTACATTGAATAGCCGTGCTTCAACTTCGCAAAAACCAAATATTTAATTCAAAAACGTAAAAGAAGCACGTCAGATCTAGGACTGGATAAACGAGAATGGATGAAAATTCGAATGGAAACTAAGGCTCGTCGTTAACCATCCTGATTTAAAGCAGGAAGCATTTTCAACCAAAGCGGATTGTCTTAGGTACACAACTTGACCTACTCTGACAATACCCTGAACCACAAATATACAATATCGCAAATCACAAATATACTTGCATCACAATAAACAATACACATTTTTTTTATTGTGTGTTGTTTATTGTGTCTTTTTTATGATAAAGCCTTATATTTAAAAAAAAAACCTGGCGGAAGCAAAGTTGTACACCTAATAATTTAAAAAGTTCGAGACCAGAGAATGCTTTCGAAGCTCGAGAAAATCGCAGGAAATTATTCTTGGTTTATTCCGTATGCGATATCAAAGCGATTGGCGATTTCGAGGGCGCAACCTCCGGGGCCTCCTGGAGATTCGCGCTCGAAACATCCCCCTCCTTAGACACGGCATATCGCGGTCGATCCTTCATCGCCGCTTCGCCCGGCTCCTTTGTCATCCTGCCCCCGTGTCCAATTTCTCCAAGGCGAGTCATCCTTCTCTATTCTCAGGGCCCGCGACGCCGAGTGAAAGTTATGCGGTGCTTACTGGAATTTATAAAACGTACGTACGGCCCGACGGGGATATATCTCCCTGGCGGAATGAATATTCCAGGAGAGGCTCGCCGCCCCCCTCCAGCGCATTTGACGACTCATTACGCTCCAAAGGCAAATAGGAAGATCCTGAAAAGCGATGGCCCTTTTTTCTCCGGACGCCTTTGTGCTCGCCCCTGCGGCGACAAACATCCCCCGCCCAACCCTGTGACACGTGTGCCTTCTCTGCGGCTTTCAAACGCGTTCGACGATTTCCGAGCGCGACGCGCCGCTTCTTGGTTTGGCGCTTCTGAACCTTTGCGACTCGGCGTCTGCCTCACCGTCGCTTTGCCTCTTTATACCCGATGATATTCCTCTCCTCTCCTCCTCTTACTTCTGCAATTCGCGGAATGCCCATAGACCTGCGCCACTGAGACTTCTCGCTTGCTTCGCGATGGTTAATTCTAGCTTTGGACATTTATATCAACATCGTCTTTTTTTTAAGATAGTAGCTTTGATGGTTCTATTGGGATTGATACTAGAATTACGAGCCTTTATTGTAATATGTATATACGTGTATCATTGATTTGTATTGAAATAGGGGGGATATAAAAAGATTGATGTATTTATTCATGCGAATATTGATGGATACTCTTAGAAAGAGCGCCTCTAATTTATCCGATAGTGCACTATTTCTTTTCCCGGTTCTCGCAGAATTTTATTGTTGGTTTTGATCGAAGACGCGTGTGGGATCGGGTCGCCAAAATCCACAAAGGTTATTAGGTCGACGATCGTGGGCGCAAAGGGTTGCGTTTCGCCGCATTTTCGCTGAGGGGCGTCCCTCCGATAATTGAACGTATAAGTGCCGATAGGTTCCCAATTCGCACCGGACTTCGCGTCTGGCGACTCGATTATTGCGGTATGTTTACCTTGGCGCTCTGAGCAAACTTCGTGTTCCTACTAGATTAGCGTCGGATACGCGGAGAGCAAACGCATTGGCGTGAACTTCCCTATTGACTAAATATTATTATGGTTCTCTCGGTGTTGGAGCAAAAGTGCAGACGGGCTAAGACGGCGGTTTGATTGTTCAGCAGATCACGAAGGATAACCGCGTGGGGATATCTGGGAAATTCAGATGAATCGTATACTGATGCTGTAACTGGAAATCTTGTGGATATTCGTTTCGCGATAAATGTTGCTGATGCTGTTCGATGATAGGATAAGGTTCTAATCAAGTAAGTATAATAATTTATAATAAACCGTATAAAAAGGTCTATATTCAGCAAATATACTTTCCTTGAAGATTGTTTTTTTTTCAAAGCTTTTCAAATAATTCAGGTTTCTTTTTACATACAATTATATGTTTTTGTATCATATTCTATAGACGATAGAAAAATACTTCAAACACGAGCAATGAGTCTACGACTTGGAATCGTCAGCGATGACTTTGTTGTACAAAATGAAGTACGATACTTTTTATAAAATATCGTTCTTAATTCTCGTTTAAAACGTCACCTACCACTTTTCTACCCGTTACTAGTATTCCACGCGTCGAATTCATCGTAAGCAACTTCGCGCGCAAAAATGCGAAGCTCCTTGGAACCGCGACTCGGTATTGCACCTGGTACCGCGCGGTGTGTCAGCACTGAAAATTATTACGCCAAGTGCACGTCACCGGTGTCCGGCTTATTTGCATTTTAAGGCGGCGTCCCGATGAAAAATTCATTCCTTCATACCGAGGAATTAGTACACGCCTGTGACAATCTTCGGCGGCTGCACCGTGCACGCCTCCTGCGGCGGCACACGCGAAGTAACGAGCAATCTCGCGAGGTGCAAATGAAAATTCATGAAATCATGAATAATAATGTTTATAGGAGTAGAGCGTTACCTCTGTCTAAGGAGACCTCCCCCCCCCCTCCCTCCTCACCAAGCAAAGTCCCACGGAGCGTCGTAAACCTGCGTAAATGTATTCGGAAAAGTTGACACGCGGCTGGCCTATAGGATTATCGTTGCAGACGGGGCGACTGCGAAATTGAGATCGTTCCTGGGGGATTATCGACGCGCGAGATAACCGGGGATTACAGGTTGCAAGTTGGCTCCTTGGGCATGGCACGAGGGAAAATTCTGATTGGACGTAACGCTCGTGGATCGTTAAGGTGGTTTTGTTCATTGAGAACTTGGGAACAAGGAGTCCCTGAATGGTTGCTGGAATATTACATGGCCGTGAAAGTGGCATGCTTTGCACTGATGCATGATCATTACTCGAATGATGGGTAATATTCCAGTGGCATTAGTGACGTATCAGCAGTGAGAGTCGTAATGTTTGTTTAATCAATTTCGATTATAGTACCCGATTTGATGGCTCGCTGAATATATTCTATTCATAATCCAGATGATGTACGAGCTTTCCTCTCGGTCACTCAGTGTTTATCGCGCTTTTCCTTATATTCATTCAGAGATTACGAGTAGCGCCTTTGAATTACCAAGAGACGTATAAGGTTATCGAAGCATCCATCATGGAAGCTCATACGTGTACCTTACTTCGGTCGCAAAGGCCAAGTCTTATATACTTAGGTATCGAGTGTCATTAGGCCTCGAGTAATCCTTACAGAGGTTCCAACTCCACAACCAGGATATCTCGACCTTCATAATCTCCGCCCCGATCGGCACCTCCACGCGCGGTCGGCGCCGTGGGAGCGCCGCTGGGCGACGATAAATGATCGAGGACTTCTGGGCGTGATCGGCCGAGCCGAGAAAGAAAAACAGTCGGGCAAACGACGCTGGATACTCGCGCGCGGGAGAAAAATGGGCGAGGAGGAGGGTGGAGGATCCGTGAAAGGAAGATACTCGATGTACGCCCTTCGATTCGCTCCTCCGCGGCGAAGTCCATTTTTTAACTCCATCCAATTCCCCCTCTCACTCTCCACCGCTCGATCCCTCGATCCTGGTGCGTTCATAAGCTATTTCCGGCTCTCTTCTCGATCCTCAGAACTTGTCCTCGCGGCTTTCAATGAGGCCGAGTGGAACGCCAGGTCCGAGTTGATGGCAACCGTGGTTACAATTGAATCGCACGAAACGCAGTCGTGTATTTAAGACGACGAGGAAAGAAAGATGCATCCGTCCATGAAAAACCTGCATACAGGGTTGATCCTTTACGCGGATTATCGCGAATCAAAGGAGAATTGAAGCGCGAGGGGGGACTTTGAGAAAAAGCACGCGCAGCGGCCGCTGGTTATTGAAAGGCGCGTATATCGTTGCAACGCCGAGCGGATAACGCGGCAAGTCGCTTCTCGAGCTCGAAAATTTGCAATCGCATATTTGTTACTCGAGGCGTGTCGGCTGCAACGGATACCATGCGCACGATCCGTGAAAAAGCTTCAATTAAGTTCAACGAACCCGAAAGAAGGAGCCGGCGCCGAATGCACGGAGTTGCGTTTTGTCCGACCCAATTAAATTTCCTCTCGCGTCTTTTTTTTTTTCTTCCGCCTCTCCCCCTCCTCCTCCTCCAGCTTCTTCCGAGCGGCGCGCTCATCCTTCCTTTTCCCGGGCTTAACCAGCGGTGTGCACTTGAAATACGATGAGCTCGCGCAGACGAAAAGCCGGTCAGGTTTTTTATTCGCACATCCGCAGCAGACCTTAAATCTCCTTCCTCGCCTTGCCGTTATTTATCCGCAATCTCGTGCTTAATATACGCGGCTCCTGATACGACTTAACTCTCTTTCCTTACCTCTCCGCTTGCATGCAGAAGAAATAAAACGTGCAAACGTTAGCCAGAGCGACATTTGGTCGGCACTTTCTGATCCGAGTTCTTTAATCCCGGGATTTTCATCCTGCTCGCACAGCAGGTGAAGCGCTGGAGCTGGAATGTATTATTCTGGATGCTTTCGTTTAAAACAGGAAGCTTTTGGAAATGTCAAAACCGAGTCGCGGCGCGTTGTTGAAACTTTGCGCGATGGAAAGTTTCAATAGGAATTCGTGCTGTCCCTTAACAGAGTCATTGTGGAACCTCGAAACGAGTGGGAGCTTTTGAAACTACGGATTGTGACTGAAATTCAAAGATAGCGTGGGGAATCTGATTTCGTACCGTTTTGACAAGGTTGGTCGATTTGGAACAGGGGGTCTGTATAAGTGTATTTGGAGAAAACGTTATTGTTTAGAATTATTAAGGTTTTGGGAGTTTATGGGTTAAAGCGTGTGATCTGTCTTTAGTAGCTTAGTGAGATATTCTCGAAAAAGAGATTAGAAATCTTTTCTACGCCGACTATTCGCTGGATCGCCCGTCAAAGAGATCCGCTTTGTATACGTTTCGTCCGCGTGTCCCAATTTTGCAGTATTCTAATATTGGGCGTCCTGATTATTGATGAAAGAAAAGGGCTTTCGCGTAGGGCTGATGAAAGAATCCTTCCAAGGATACATTCTGGGGGATTCTCAGGGCGGCAAACATTTGAGGGAGACGTCGCGAATTACTTTACCTCTGTGCGAAATGATCACTCCGCGAAGAAAGGGGATGATGAAAAGCTTGGCAAAGGCATCGGGGAAATACTTTCCACGTGCAACTTATTGGTAACCAGAAGCGCGTAAAAGGGAACGATTCAAAATATTCTCTACGTTTTATACGTATTTATCATCGAATGTTAATGAATATCTTCGTGAAAGTCTTCACAACATACCAGGCAATGTAGACTTTTTTTCTATATATTATAATAATTAAATTTTGAAAAGAAAGTTAATAGTAATATCAGTAAATATCCTATGTCCAAAAGAATAATTCGAATAAATTCAAACAATTTCACAATATTATGATAAATTATTTACTTCCACATATGATTTTTCTGTTAACTCGATACCATTTTCTATTTCTTTCTTTCAAAACCTTCCTTCTCAAAGCACAGTATTTCATTGCTCAGACGCGATCATTACTCGATATACCATCACGCGGAGTTTGACAAAATCAACCGCGACCATTCCTCGCAATGTCCCGCGAAACACATCCCGGTTCGTCTTTTTAATCAAATCCAAGCCGGATGCACGAAAGTTCCCGTAAATCGCGAGATCCAGCTTCCGTAAGGCGCGCGGATCCTCCCAAATTCTCTTTTTCTTTCTGCAGAATGGACGGAGGTATTTCTCGAAGTGGAAGGCGAAATTTCGCGAAGTAGGAGAAATTTCGCACAATAGAAGGAGAAATGCCGGAGGATGGGAGGGGAAATTTCGGCAGTTCTCGCATGAAATTGTTTGAAGCATTTCCAACCGAGGGCTTCGTCCCTGGCGAACATCAAAGTCGCACTGGCGGGCGTCAGCTGCCGCGAGAACGAATGTTCCTAAACCTGCGAGTTTTTCCTCCCCTTTTCTCTCTCCTTCTCTCTCTCTCTCTCTCTCTCACTCACTCTCTCTCTCATTCCCTCGATCGATGCATCCGCGGCCCTGGCCGAGAACCACGGAGATTAGGAAACCGTCACCGTCGGCCTTTTCGCCGTATTTAGCGGGCCGTCCCTTTCCGCGCCACGATTGATATACCCTTTGTGCCATTGTGAGGCAGCCTCGTTCGCGGGAATTGAAATGAAAATTCGAAGGAATTCATTTCGAGGGAGGCACACCGGTTAGACAGCAGAGCCTTCGAGGTTGAGCCCCCAAGTTCGAGGCTGGATCGGTTTTCCGGGTTTCTCTACCCGAGGTTGTGTTAAAAGAATAACGAGGATTTTCGTTTTTTGGAACGAATTTCCTTGCTTGTCTATACTATATTATTGTGTACGCTTATTCCAGCGGTTCTTTCATTCCCTGAAAGACTTCTGGAACTTTGGGATAGCGTTTAGCTCTCTTTAACCTCTCTGTAAGCTGTAAATGTATAAGGGAATTTAGAATCTCTATATTTTACAGATACTTTTCAGACACGTTTACCAACACCACAACAAAAATATCCTGTCAATCTAAATAATACAATCCTTAAAATAGCAAAATTCTCGTTACCCTTTGAACGATTCGATCTCATAATAGCCTCGATCGTTCCTGCTTCTTCATGTCTCATTAATAAAGGACCTAAATATTGACTATGATACACTGAGACGTTCACTCCTGAGTTTCCCCTTACTCAAAATCCCTTCCTTCACCCGCCATCTGAATTAAATACTCCGCAGCTTTCGCTACGCTGTTGACACGAGCAGGAAGTTCCCATCCACCGTGGATGCACTCTTCTCGATACGTTAGAGTCGCGATGTTTTCTTCTCGCCCCCCTTTCCTCCCCCTTTTGGCCGCAATTGCGCACGCCTGAATGTCTTTGGGACGTTTGACGCGCGTTACCTCGACAAAGAGTCTCGCTTTCAATCCCCCCTTATTCTTTATGCGCTTTTAACCGAAGTCTTTCATTTCTTCGCGAGAAGCGAAGGCATTCAGGGCCGAGCCTGGGATGGGGGATGATGAAGGAAATAACGCTGGAAATGGATAATAACTCTGGCTGTACACCTTGCCTGGGAAAGCCGCTTAACGTTGTCCGCCTGCCCCTCCTCCTTTCAATCCTCCCCCCCCCCCTCCGAGCCCGCGAAATTCTGCGGATTTGCATCTTATTAAAACATCATTTTGCGGTTCAGGTACTTTTACTTCTTCGCCTTGAATTCGAAATGCCGCGGCTGGGGGAGGTCGTATTAGGGACGTTAACGTGGTACAATTAACCTTTCCTGTTCCAGATGTCATTTTCGAACGGGAGAAATCCCTGGCGTATTGTTCCAATGCTGAGCGTGCCTTCTGGCACATCGAAGTTTAGGTCTACGTTGAGCAAGGATTTTAATGGATCGTGGAGAGTTTCTTTGTGTGTTGATAAATGAAACTATTATGGGTAGTTTTGATGTGTTGGGAATTTAATGGGACACTTTGGGTACTGAAAGTATGTGTCTGAAGATCGTGCACTGGGACAAAGCTGATTTTAGAATAATTATAAAATTCTCTTGTGTATGTTATACTGTATTTCGTATTAAAGTCGTTTAATTAGAGTGCGAGGTATTGAGAGAGTATAAAGCATGATTTCTGAGCGGCGGGGAAGAATGAAACCCCAAGAATCGGTCTACATTTCTAGAATCTGGAATTACAGGTCGAAGAACATTTTAGAAAAGTTTAGAAAGAAAAGAAAATTTTAGAAAGAACGCGCGATAAGAGGATTATTTCGTTGGAAAGATTCGTAGAGGTCAACGACCTTCGTGCGTAAACCCAGGAGGCGTTTTGCGTAAAGAAATCTGTCGTGTACGATTGAAACGATCGTCCACGCTGGAACAAACTGTTGCCTCATTCCGAAACTCATTTTGCGCGACAAACATTCTTTGCATCGCTTTTATTTCCCACGCGCTTCCGCCCCGCAGTAAATCTACGGTGTATCGTTATTCCTTCCTCGTCGCGCCACGTCGAGCAGAGCTTGTCGACGCCGGTTTATAAAGCAGCATCGCATGTGCATTTCGCAGCTTTTCGCGAAAATTTGATACTCCACTCCGCGTTGAAAATCCGCTCGCGGATTTGGCCGATCAAGAAAAACAAGGCTCGCCTTTATTGGCAAAGCGCGATGCTCCACCGTTGGCCACGCGCGTAGGAAACTTGATATCGATATACTCGCCTCTGTATCCGCTTTCCACGGCATCCGGCGATAATGCGATTTATTTAGGCCGTATAACTATAGACACCTGTATCCCAGCGCTCCTGCCACGGGAAATACGAAGGAAACACATAACCGACGGTTTTGGATTTCATATCGCGTTATTTGCAGTGGATAAAAAAAGGAAATACAATTTTATACGGATGTTCTTGAAATGGGGAAATTTTGTGTATGATTTTATATAAGTTCTCATAAAAAGGGATTCTTTTTCACTTTCTTTTTATATTCTTACGGAGATTCACTTCTACGTAAGATAAAAAAGGTGTTCACGGTTGTTAATTTGTAGTTGTCACTTGCGACTGCAAATGTATATTTGTTTTATAGATTAAATAAGAGTCCTCCGCTTACAGTGACTATCCTTAGCGAGTTTATGAATTTTCGATCGAGAGAAACCAAAGGGGATAGCGTACTTTGTCCGAATTTTTTAATCATAGCTATGTACACTAATTGTTGGATTAAAACCACGAAATGCGTTGAAACAAACGGGACCAAGTTTTCGGATACTCTACGAATGTATTTCAAGAGAAAAGAGGTGAACTACACGCTCGTGGAACGCAAAGGTAAAAACCCGTAGAGAGAGAAATGTGGACACAAGGACACTCCTTTTTCCGCATTTGCTCATTTCAAACACTGTACAATATAACAGGTATTTTTCTGCGGTTCCAAAATAAAAGGGAATGAGCTCGATGGGCAGTGCTTGTCCAATTTTGCCAGGAATAGTAAAATGAACGTATGCGGAAATTAATATTTTTTCCCGCAAAAGGGCTACAGATTTATACATATTCTCATCGCGCAACGAATGAAATCCTTACTCCTCTTTTTTCCGTCCTTTTTCATAAATTCCGGCCGGCTCGCACCGAGCGCCGGCTCATACGCACGCATTTTTCATCGTAAGAACAATATCCCCCTGTCGAGCAATCGATTTATGGACACAATTTTAAGAAAATCGCATCCTCTGTGTGTATCTATACATATCAGACACGTACATCCGACTTTGTGTGCTGCCGCTTGCTTCTCTCGCATTTACAAGAGAAAATACGGCGAATTACGCTTACAAAAACTCGAAACGCTTATAAAAACTCGAACCTAGCATATAGCTCTACTCCGTGTACGAATCCCCCATATAACAATCTGAATATTTCTTTAATCAACCCGACTTCGCTCGACAAAAACACGCGCATGCGCAGTATCGAATTTCCAGAGTCCATTAAGCTTTGTGAAATATTTCATTTGCATTTCTAATGCCTCGACAGGAGGTATTCACCAGGGAGATCGAACGATTATCCCCTCCGATTATCCAAAGTGAACACGCTTATAGTTTCCTCCGCGTAACTTATTCTCTGTATTAGAGTGACGCCTTGTTTGCCACGATCCCAGGGGGTCTCGTCGTCATCGAGGCGCGATATACATTAAACGCGACTCTCTCGAGAAACCGAATTCCTCTTTCGGGAGCAGATGAATTTCTCGGTCAAACGTCGAAAATAATCAGCCGCGTGTATCCTGGAGCTGAATGAAAAGCTGATTGGTCCTGACGCCGTAAGCTATATCAGGCACCTCCAAGGTAATAGACACCGAGAGGTAAATGCGGGAGCGCATAGAAATGCAGTTCGCGAGGCGCGTCGACGGTGGGGGATGCAATTCGGCGTACGCTATCATTCGAGCGGGACTCGTGGAAAAGGAAATCGTGGCAGAAATACGAGGAACGTGGCTTCGAGCCTGGAAGATGGGTGCAAGGAACTCCGCAAGATGATTAACGTCGGTCGAAAGCACGGCGCGTGACAGTCTCGAAGCGCAATTTAATTTACGGAAGAATCTTGGTTGGGACTCTTTTACTGCTCGCGGATGGAAAGTGGCGCAGTGCGAATTTATCGAGCTTCCGCAAATTGTGATCGAAAGGAGGCCAATGACGTCACGGGATCGTATGTCGATATGGGCTCTCGAGTTTAACGCCTTCGCGGACTATAAACCCTGGACGCGAAATTGAAATCAATTTTGATATCGCGCGGCCTCCACCGGAATCCTGATTCATATAGCCGAGAGAAGTGTGCGTAATAAGAGTGAAATGCTCGAGCAAATTATCGTACGCTTATAATACAAACTTTGGGAAGGTGGAAAGTTTTGTCATTGTTTTATTCATTCTACATCATCTTTATAACATTTCTGAGGCATGTAATATTAAACGGTGCTCGTATGAAATGCGTCAGTATCCCGATAGATTATTCGCTACGTATTTCATTCTGCACTATTGCAGCGCAGGCGTCTTATCAAAGTCGATCTCGCCGGTCTTCCCACGAGAAATTAAAATTTATTTCCTCCGCTCGTATTTCCAAACTCTGATGCTTCATATCTCTTGATAAAAGGGCTTCGCCAATTCCTCTTCTTCTACACGGCTCGCATTGCGTTTCTCATCATCGATCATCTCCAATCTTCGTTCTTCGGATGATTTCCCTTATCTTGAATGCGCGCAGGCTCCGATATCGTGCAGTAACGTACTTTCGTAATAAAGTATCCTCAACAAGAGTCCAAATCACGATTTCCATTCTCGATTCCCTTTCCTCCACGGCGCGCAGAGAATTCTTGCCAAGACGTCGATCTTCCAGCGCGACCAAAGAGCCGAGTTGTTCGCGGAGACCGCTCTTTCCGCGAAAAAGTTTCCGCGAGTGGCGCGCGTGACGTGGCATACGACCCGCGTTAAAATCGACACCGAGTCCTCTCTCGCAAAAAACTACGTCCGCGCGAACTTTGCGCGGCCACATAAACGACGTTGGATTACAGAGTTAGGTGCGCCGCCCTTTCAAGTTTCGCCCTCAGGAATTTTCCGAACTCGCCCCTCTCTCTCTCTCTCTCTCTCTCTTCGCTGCCCCATTTTGAAAGCTATCCGTTCGACTTTTTGCGCTCCCCTTATCCCAGGAAGAGGAATTCTCAGGAGCTCGAACCGCTGATTTTGAACCCTCCCACTTTTTCCTCACTCCCCGTGTCGCGCTGAGAACCGAAAAGTATGGGACTACGAGGAGCCGGCGAATGGAAAGTTCGACTTGCCGCTAGGAAGAGCTGACATCGAAATCCAGCGGCCAGCACTGGCTTCTTCCTGAGGTACTGCGGATTCGAAGCTTGGAAACTCGGTCTGAGCCATTAAATCGATCGGTTTTTTCTACCAACTTTTTCCTCATACGATAAGGCTGCGTATGATTGCAGGACCGATTTCTTGACTATTCTTTAAAGTTGCTTTTACTCTGTAGAAATCAGTCGAAGTACGTCGTTGGGTTAGATTTTTTCAATCTGCTGATTCGTGAATAGTTCGAAGTGCACGTCCCTCGAGAGTAGCAATAACGATATCGATGAACAAATTTTCGTAGGGGCACTTACGCACACGGGCTTCGCCGTTTTAAATCGATTTTCGGTCTACCTCCCATGAGAAATTAAAGTTTATTCCCCATGGAGAAGATCGTAGAGACTTTCTGCGATTGGCGTAATGCGCTTTGCTTTTGTTACACGCTAACCTAATTTCGTGTGAGTGGGGAGTACACGTGAATTGTGCAAACACCAACAAGTGGGATGTGCGTGTGTGTATGTACATACGTATATGTTCTTCGTGTGAGTGGAGAGTGCACGTGAATCGTGCAAACACGAACAAGTGGAATATGTATGTATGTACGTACATACATACGTACACACGTTGGAAGCTCTGCGCGAAGATTCAAAAGCTCGTAGCACTGTAGAACGTGGTAAAACGTAACGGTATTTGATTTCATTGTCAGGAGGGTTTCCCTGGGAATTCTTGGTGCTCATAATAATCTGGTCACACGGTGAAGAATCGGCGAAACGGTACTTACGAGTTTGAGAGCTTGCTCGGCAAGTTATAAAATTGAATTCCAGAGTTCTCGAACTCTTAACACCAGACATTGGAATAAGAATAAGTCTTGCTTGTAAATTGCCGTTTGGTCCCTAACAAGTTGCATTCTACCACAATTCTCTAGAACCAAGGCTTGTTTTGGTGTTCGTTCAAAGCGATATTCAAATATCTCTTCCAATATTTATATATATACAACATATACACATTTAATATAGGATGCATTCAGTTTTGAGCGACAGCTCCTACTTGGACGTGATTTTCCAACACCAACGGTTATTTCACTTGAATTATAAGATCCTGAATGCCAATGAGTTAACTTTACGAGCATATTGGGATACCAAGCTCGAACTTAAGCGAGAACCGAGTTAAAAGTGTCTAAACAGTAAGGGCTACTGACGCGATAAGGATGAAGATTAATAAGAACAAAGCATGGCAGGATGTATTTATCGATATATCGCTCCTGAAACACGTAAGGAGCATTGCATTGCGTCAGGTTGGGCACGACCAATGCTCCTTTTTTCTCCTTGGAAACCCCTTTCTTCTTCCCACGAAAAGCTGGATATTTATTTGGCGTGGGCGCCATAGCTCTCTTTCTCCTCCTTGCGTCCACGTAGCCACGTATAAGTTCCCCTTGATTATCATGAACGCCATCACTCGTATTTATGGCGACTCGTTTCAGACGGTTTTTGTACTCGAATTTTACGCCACGCCCCACCGATGTTACAATCTCGTACGAATACGAATCCCTCGTGGAACTTTACCACGGTGCAAATATCAGAGACGACGGTACCTACGAAGTAAGGGGGGCCCAAGATTGCGATAGGTAACGCACACACACGAATGGCCAATTTGTCCGGTAAATATTCTCAGCCCTCCTCCGGCACTTATTTCTTCGCAGACATGCGCTGGCCGAATCGTCGAAGGTCTCTCGATGCTTAAAGGAACATGCGCCTTTGGTAAATACCGATTTTGTACTCCGAATTCACCAGTTTATAATTCAAATTCACCCTAGTTTGAAATGTAACACGATCAAAATGTGATATAAATAACACATGATTTTTGTCTTGATAGACGAAACCATTGAAATTAATAGAGATACTCGCACCACACTTTCCGTGCAATCTCATGCCTTGAAAGGTAAAGAAAGAGGTTTTCCCAGGTAATAGACAGCTCGATAATCGGCCGCTACTTCTTTGATCCACGAATCCAGAAAGCAAGTGATTAACTCCGGACAGATCGTGCAAGTGAAACGCCGCTACGCGGGCTCGTGGAAAATCAATCAGCGGGCTAATTAATTTTAACCAGGCAAAGGAAGCCGATCCCCTTCGACGTGATTCCAATTTCGGCCCTTGGAACGCGCCGCGTCTTATGACGTCCCGAAAGTTGGCCCTATAAAAAAGCGGTCGGTTGTCCCCGCAACGAGGTACGTATCAATATGGAATTCCCGTACGCAGGAGGCGGGGGGCTTTATTAAAAAATTATATGCCGGACGATAAAGCAGGGCGCAATGATTTACATCGACGAAAAAGTATATACGCAGTATACATGAACCTCCGGAGTACGTACTTTCGTGGAACGCCGGGGGAGATATTATGGAAAAAACGTCGGAGCGGAAGGGGAGTACGTGCAGTGATTCTTAACGTCGAGACGGCCCGCCTCTGAGGCTGTTATATTTATAGATTTTCGTCGAATTACGATGAGCCTTGTAAACAAGATTAACACGTCGCGATGAAAAACTCTCGTACGTGAGCCTCAACGTCGTTGCGTTGACGCGATATTGTACCTGGATGCAAATGCAGAATTTATATCGCAATACCGCTGACCAATGACTACAATTTCGAGTAACGCGACCGATGGGCCTTTAAATTCCACGTTGTTGGAAGTAAATCCTCGAAAGTCCTCGATCGTCCTGAATGCTCTTCGCAGTGTTCTCGTTGCCAAATTCAATGGAGGAGCGTTTTAATAGGCGTCGTATCGATTACTTCTCTCGGGGATTAAAGTCCTCATGGTTGGAATCACAGCGCGGGCTATTGCGTACTTGTAAATCGCGAAATATATTCCTTTCGTGTACAAAGATACACGGATGGAATGTCTCGTGGCTACGCTGGTTTTTGGGAGAGCGAGCCCAATCCTTACCACAATTTCGATCGTTCACGAAGAGCCCCTTTCTTTCGCCATTTCGTTTTTCAATCCGTCATCCTTGCGCCTTTCGCGATTCCCAATTTCCAGCTGCCGCCTTTGTCGGTTTTCAGGCCCGCTGCCTCTTCGCGCTGCTCGAAATCCCAGACCAGCCGCGGACTCTTCTTCTCGCGGCAGGAGGGGGAAGAAGGGGCTGGGAAAAAACGAAGGACAGGCCGCGAAGAAGAAGTGCCCCTTTCAGGCGACCGCGATTTCATCTTCAACGGCCCTTGTTTTCGTCTTGTTTTCTCGTTTCCTCACCTCTTCCTTCCTGCTGCCCCCTCCCCCTGGCCAACGCCGGCGCTGCTCCACTTTCATTTCCCTTTTGTCCTCGAGAGAGAGAGAGAGAGAGGGGGAGAGAGAGAGAGAGAGAGAGAGAGAGGGAGGGAGAGAGAGAGATGCTTTTATGAGCGCGGCAAGGTATTTTCGATGGAATTAGAAGTGGTGACTACCGCGAAGTGCATTCGCAAGGGGGGAGGCGATTTAAATGAGATCCAGAGACAAATTGCCGACCCGTGTTTCAATATTACAATGCAGTTATTTTCCTGGGAATTTATTGAATCTTGTGTTACAATTATACCGCCGTAGCCTCCCCCCCCCTCTCGCTCGAAACACTCCGTCCAGGAAAATTGGATGTTCTTTTTAAACTCGGATTGTCTCGTTTTCGCAATCTCGGTTATTAATTAAGGTAATGGTTTGCTGGGCAATAAACATTATTTTGTAGTTTTTGAATTTCGTGGATGGACTGTATTTTTGCGTGAAATCGTTCGTCTGTTCAATACGGTGGTAATGATTATTGTTGATATATGGAGTTGGGTGTATAATGGGTTGTGTATAATGTTTAGTTATCGATGAAGGATTCTCTGAAGGATCTTTCAATATACGTGTCATGAATTGCTGTATTAAGCAGTAAGCCATTTCGAATTTCTTCGCGTGAAATAATAAGAAAAGTAACATTCAACGTCTGTATATCTTACATTTGATTCGATCAGTCTTGACTTTTCACGGAAATTAATAACTCGTACTATTTGTCAGTGTTTCTCCAATCTCGGCGATTTAATCAATAAAAGTCGGTCGAACCTGGCTCCCTTTCATCTCGAAACCTTTAGTTTGTTTCTTCAATACTTCTTGAGCAAGGAAAATGACATTTGCTATATAATTCCGTTTTACTTGAAAGATTTTCTCTGGCAATTAGGTTCTATTTTAAAATACGGCCAACGCGCCAATTGAAAGGGCGAAAAACAAATCTTCACTGATTGCTCGACAATATGTTGGATTACGTTTCTTAAATTCAACAAACAAGGTCATGTATCGGCTAAAAAAAATTCTTGTTAGACAGTACTCTCCCGATGTTTCTCTCTATTCGAAAACCTAACGTATTCCAGAGTAGCCTAGTTTCTACCTGAGCACGAGATGCGCTCATTACGCTGAATTATTATGATATTCAATAATTACACGATCGCGAGTCAATTTAAGAAGTAGTCCACCTTTCCTTCATCATGCGATCTAAATCTCGGGTCAGTCGTTGTGGCCATCTTCATTTTTCTATTGTTCCACGTCGATATTAAATCGTATTATTCTATTACCGTGCGTCCAGCATATTTTGTTTCTTACTGCAACATTTGGCCAATTTACATTGCAAATTTACATGCAGTTATGTAAAGATCGTTAGAACGTGATATGAATATGAATATCTACTTTGTTATTGCGTCCTCCTTTGACACGCGAGCTACACTTTTGTACGTCGAATATTTTCCATAAATCGATAGGTATGAAAATACCAGATTAGAATCAAATTTCGCGAGAGGCCCGAAACCCCGAAATATGGTGATGCCAGGTAAGCTACCCGGATTGAATGCAAACGGGATAAAATGTGCACGCGCAGAGATATTCAAATAGTTTTCCAAGGGGAAAGTGAATATAAACTACGCGCCGCGCTTATGCGCAATGCAGCATTTTTGGATCATGATTCTCTTGTGTTGGTTTATATATCCAATTCTCTTGGCTCACACAGATGTTTCATCGGCTCATATTCGCGCAAATACGGTTCGACGAAAAATTGAAACCTCTCTTACGTGTCTTCCTTCAACTGACTTGCGATTAAATATTAGTATATAATACAAGCATAATATATACCAATGAGAGTACAAAATTACACTGTCAAACTTTGATTTTAAATCGATACTTTAGCCTTCATACTACTTGAAATATTATTATATATTTATTATTACAATTTCCGTTAGAAAATACTTGTAACTTATTAATAAAAATAGATACCAAACACATACAAGTGTGTTTTTTTTAATACACGCTCACACACATGTCCCTTTCTAGACTGTAAAATGCAGTTAATGTTCGTGTTAAATAATGATCATTGATACTATTAGATATATTCGATTTACTTTATCAAGCCTTACATCAATTCTTTATATTCATCACTCGCTTCCTGGATCTCGGGAACGATGTGATTTTAAAGACATTGAAAAAAGTGTCATCTTTTAAATAAAAACCTTCACGTATTAACGTAGAACTTTTGATTTGGGGCAGTTTCGATTTCTTAGCTTTTTCTTTTCGTTGCCTAGTCGATGCCTTTTACGGGAAAGGCAGGCGCGCTTATGTTGCACCGGGGTATCGATATGTTCGTGTTATCTCCGCTTATACATTTCCTCGTTTCGCCTTATGGTAATGTCTAGCCGGGCAGTTGCTATTCATGCGAAATCACGGTCCCCGGTGCTTGTCACGTCCACCGAAGATTCTCGGTTTGCGGACGGAAAGTCAAATACTCGATCGTGCAAAGAGGTTGCCGAGTTTTCGCTTAATCTACAAGTCAAACTACGTAACCCAAAGTAACAGTACCGCTGGCAAACCGTACGTGCACCTTAAGCTTGCCGAAATAGCGCAAACTTGGCCTGGCGCAATAATAACGCTGATAATCTCTTGGAATACCCACACAGGCGCCGTTGCAACGTGCCCGTTCTGAACTCTGAAGGATCAATTCCCACGTAATACTAGGCGCGAGTGCGCCCGTCGATAGATATAATTATGTGGCAATGCGAAATCAGTCGAGTGTGAGAAGGAGTACATATTTTAAATAGTACAAGTACGTGCGACCTGATGAAAGTGTGTTTGGGATGTAATGCGATGAAAGAAGAGTATGGTTTAGTTTTGGGTGGCGCACTGTTTTGAGGAATACACGTGGCTGATGATGGTTGTGAATGTGTATCAATGGGAGAATATGCGTGCAGAGACCTTAAGAAAGAAGGGTGTAGCAAAGAGAAGAATAGAGAGTTACAGAGGACAGAGTGTAGAGTCACATAGTCAAAGTTACAGAGCAGAGTACAGTGTCAGAGTACAGTGTCAGAGTCAGACTCAAAGTAAAGAACTAAAATACAGTGTAAGACTAAATGATCTATATCCCAGTAATAGCAATAAAGTACAGTACTTTTACATATCAACACAAGTCACTCGCGAAGAAATCCCCGAATCCCACTCCATCAATCCCACAATCCCAACTCACCTCTTGGATCAGACAAATTCCTGCGCACACTTACCAGCTCCTTTTCTAAACCACTAATCCAATGACGAACCAAAACAGTCCATTTTAAAAACGCTCTTCGTTAAAGCAGTATCTCGGATAAAAAGAAATACCCAATGGCGTAAACGCGCACTTACAAGCCTCCACAACAATACCCTAAACGTATTCCAAAGCATTAGATTTCCCACCGAGCGGCCACTCCTCCACCCACGTACCTCCCAACAAATACCTTCCTCGCGTTCGTTCCATTCGGCGATTTTCATCAATCACCCTTCAAACGGCGGTCCGCGTGCCTAAACTCGCGCCAATTCTCGAAATAGAGTTACCCGATAGCCAATTCTCGGTCAGCTTTACGGGGCTGGACATTACCCCAAAACATTTCCATCGATATTGTCAAGCGCAAACTTGGCTGCCTTCATTCAAACACCGATGTTTGAGAACGGGCCGCGCTTTTATCGGGCACGTCGGTATTCCAAATTCCGGTAGGCTGCCTGCTCCTCCGCCTGGCGCTCGCAGCCTGTAATTGATTTTTGGCCAGGTCGTTTCGACCGTACCAACACCGAAATCGTTTCACGCCGATGAGTTTATCGGATCCGCTGGAGGGGATTTCGAGTACGGGAATTTCGCCCTGCTCGCCCCATGAGCGGGGGGGGGGGCTCGAGGAGAATTCCGATTGCAAGGGTGGCCTAGGGTGCTGTCGTGGAGGATTCGAGGCTAGGATTCGTATCCTGGAGATCCGGGCTTGGGAACATCCCTCTCGGACCTTTCGCGTGATAACGTATACCATGATTTCGGTCGGCTCGAAGCCCGCCTTAACCCCAGGATACCGGAGCCTGGATACGCCGAGGCGAAATGTATATTTGTGCTTCAATTTCGTTCCTTTTTTCTCTCCTTCTTTTTGTAGAACAAGAAAGTGGTGGTCTTTTTTTCCCCTTGAAGATACGATCATTCGCTATGATGGTCCTGGCTTCGGAATGAATTGGAGGAATTTCCAGGAGGAACGCGCGGGGAATGGAATTCGTGAATAAGGCCTTTGCGCATTCTAAGGTTAAACAGTAAATCTTAGGCTATATTGAAGCCGTCCACTCGAGGTACTCTCGCGAGAAGTATTCCCCCTTCACGGCAGCTTCTCGGCACTCTTTTCTTTTGAAACGAGCTCCTTTGGTTCTTGGCTGTCTGTTACCTTTTATGCAAGTTCTTTTTTCCGGCGCCCGCCCTCTTCTCCGCTTTGTTTCTTTGAAAATACGCAACTGATGTACACGCCGAGTGTGCGACGTGTTAAAGGTCGTTAGAATAACCGCAGGCAGCGGGGAAAGGCTAGAACTGCACCGGCCCTTTAATTTTAACATCTTCTTCGAGTTTCATTGGGAAGTGTGAAAGAAGTATATCGCTTGCTCGGGTGATAAACAGCGATATATTGAAAAATCTATCAAAAGCTGGCCTTTTGACGACGGCAAAAAATAAAAAAGCGAACGCAAGCGGATACTCGACAAATATCGAGGATCACTTCCCTTTGGTGCAATATCCGTTTATGTTCGCATATTCACGCACTCCGAATGCAATTGTTTTGTAATACGGCTCGAACGAAGAATTTTCTGCACCACGCCTCACTCGCCTCCAACGCGAAAGAATGGCGCATCGACGCTTTGGCGGACGCGAATAGCTCGAGGTTGAATCCACACCACTGGGATTATGGCGTGCATGTCGCATGGTGAATTCCAGAGGCAACGCGGGATTTGAATCCGCGACCTCTGCGGCGAAAGTCCGACTCCACTAAGCCACCCTCTACCAACCTTATCATTTGGGGGCCGCGATTATACGGGGCACGGTTGAAACGAGACGCGATTACCGCCCCCCCCCCCCCTAACCCACCCTTCGTCAGAGCGATATTCGTATATACTCGTTTTTTTTTCCAGCTTTTCAACCTCAGAAACCACACATCCGCCTTGGCTGAACTCGCAAATAGTGTCTCTCTGCGCATGCGCTTGGAAACAAAGCTCAATCCTCGAATTCATTATACATCATTCACACGATTTTCGATAGACGCTACGATACTTTAATCGTATTTAAACTAAATTACCTCGATCGTTCGAAAGCTCTCAATCAAATTCCTATAACCCCAAGAAACACTGGGCACCGCGATGACGCCTCCATCTTCACATTTCCATTCCCCTCTCTCATTTACCATTTCCACATCGCTCTTTCGAAAGAACATCATTCGTCTGATCTGCACGTATCCATTAAAAAGGAAAATCATCCGATTCCGGTGCAGCGTTACGAAGGCGCGAAAACGATTTCTCAGGCAACGTCCAACTCGCTCCTCTCCCCCTTCCAAAGAAGAGAAAGGGGGAAGAGGGAAAAGAGCATCGAGTCCTCGACGACCGAGTTTCGGCACAAAGCGTCTCGCCGCATGGCCCCAGAAATATCGGGAGCCCAAATTCAAGTCGCGGTCGGCGCTTGACGTTAATAGGTCGGCCCCGGGCCGACAGGTTTTCCATACTGTGCCGAAACGTCGATATTAACCTTACACGTCACGCCTGCGGCCGATCGCGCGAGAAAGGACCCTTTTTACCCTTACGTTTGAGCCGACACGCGGCCGCGGAACGGTTTCAAAGGAGCCGACTTCGTTGCCGGTCCGGTTGGCGCGTGGGCGTATCGACACGGTGACCGCTCGCAAATAGCTCGCGCATCGCCGACATGGCCGAGCGATGATCCGTGGTAGCAGTGAAACAAACCGTGAAGGATCCACGAGGACCCTCCAGCGACGCTCGCGTGGGCTAAACGCTCTCTCTCTCTCTCTCTCTCTCTCTCTCTCTCTCGCAGCGACGCTCCTCGCGACGATGATCATTGGCCGCCACACGCCCTGGGCGAAACTGATCGCGACTAACTTGCTCGTTTCAGCCGAAATCTCGGGAGGACTCTGGCCCGCGGGGATGATTGGTGGTAGAGGCTCCAAGGTTGTTTGGGTAAAGAAGGATACTCGATATGCTGATCTCTTTTTTTTTACACGGAAGATAGGTTTCTTAAAGAATATATTATATATAGATTAATTATATAGATTAAAATTATTATTATATAGATTAAAGAATAGAATAGATATATATAGATTTAATTTTTGTTTCATGGAAGATAAGTTTTTGCAGGAATGGTTTAGGAAAGTATGTTTTTTTTTTATGGCGAAATGGTGGATGAATTGGGTGAGAGAATGGAGGGCGGCTTGGATTGGAAGGCTTGCAAAATTTCTCCAGTGTTCTCCATCAAGAACCGTAAGAAATTCTTGGATACGTTTCCTGGTTCAAAGACTTGTTTCAAGCTGATCATTACTCTTATATCTTGATGATACAGAGAAAAAAACGTGATCTGCAGCGAGATAAACGACAGACGCAAATTTTATTGTCGCGAAATATAATAATATAATAAAAATGAGCTAAAATGTCTTTCCATGCACGCTTTACTGCGCCACGTGGAAACGCGCAGGTGCACCTTTCCAAATGACTACATGACGCCAGGCGCATTCATCGAACGCGAGGGAGCAGGGCAACCGTGAAAATGAGATGCGACTGCGGGGGTTAAAATATGCGAGTTGGACGGGGGGTGTCGGTAGCGTAAATATGCGGCTATAATAAAGTCGCGAATGGCGCGATCTCTGTTTCCGGTGCGGACCCTGGTAACGACAATAATACCGGACAAGCACTGTTGGGTGTGTTACAAAGTACCTAGAACGTATTCACACCGCTTTCAAAATATTATACATCGCGCCAGTAACACCTCTCTTGCTTAATGTTCCACTCCACGTCGGCTGTTTATAACCCTGCTTCATTTTCGTACAATAAACGCGTTGGCGCGTGAAATTTCTCCTGCTTTACATTATCGGATATTCGACGAGGCCGCGGTTACTTCTTTGCGTTAATTTCATCCTTGTAAATAGACGCCTTGCTCGCAGGCTTGTATGTAAGCGCAATGGCTTCTGGAGCAACGCGATTGTTTTGCATAAGACCGATTACTCGTTAATAATGCATAAAACTGATTATTGGCTATTAAGAGGCGACACGATTAATATTATTGGTTATAATATTGGTTAAGAATATTCTTAACATTGGTAGGAGTCATCAGAAATGTTGTATTCTTATACAACTGGTGAGAAATAGGAAAGACTAGGTTAATCGTAAGTTCTAATCGACTATCAATTAGAAGAGCTTCCACGCAAGGTGTTAATCCGGCGCGTTGAGCGATCGATCGTAGCCGAATTGTTGTGAATCATAAACTCGATTATCCACTCATCGCTTCCCTGCCAAATTTTATTCCCGATTATTACGAGAGAGCATTTCGGGTGGCTTCGTTATCGGGAATCGAATTATAACCTGGATTATTGATGTAGAAACGCGAATGTGATTATCGTCGACAAATGGAGCGAATTATTGCCGTGCGTGGCTGATACGTAATTTGTTGACGAATGTGCAGAATGATCGAGTAGGTCGCACTCTACTTGCTCGCGCATCCCTCTCCAGGCCCCCAGAGAAATACACAAGCTCTCCACTGATTTCAGAAGATCGAGTCGCGGAACGGAGCGATCGGAAGCAGTCCATCATTCCTACCACTTAAACGTACTTAGCGCACATCAAATAATCCCACAACTCGAAATCCTATCAATAAGTGAACAATCCGTAAAGTAGATCCAAGTTTAAAATACCAATGGCGGATGCTCAGAGCAAACGCGTTCTAACTGGATATCCTCGTAGCGGCAGTAATAAGCAACGTGGCGCTCGATGCCAAGCTCTTCGAGTAAACCACTGTCTCCTAGTCGCGATCGCATTAACACTAAACCCACCAGCCACTTTCTGAACACATTTATGTACACCACGTACATCCTCGAAGAAAAAGGTTATTAAGAAGACGAGTCGATAAATCGACAGAACGGTTCACATTCCGCGTTAGAATGATGGAAATTCTCGAAAGATGCCCTCCTACGAAGTGCAACAATTTCTCTAAGAAACGACCGACTCGTCATTTTGACCGTTTTCGTAGGTTCAGTGTTAAAGGGCGTTTCCTCGACGACAAACGGGACGATCCGCGCGATCTCTTTAACGCAAGGAGCCAGGACTCGCGTTTCCTTCCGTTTCGTTGGGGTGTCGAGTTGCCAGCGCCGAAATACGAGCCTCGAGGTGCCGCTGCGGGCAGCTCGTTATTTTTAAATGCCGATTAACGAGGGCCATATGCGCGCAGGGGCTAAACTCGATCTCCTCTCTCTCTCTCTCTCTTCCTCTTTCCCCTCCTCTATCGCCCTTCCTTGCTCTCACTTACTCACTTACTCTTAATCACTCACTCTGCGCCCCTCTCTCTCCCCCTCCTCTCCTTCTCGCTCGCTCACTATTACTTATTCACTCGCTCGCTATCTCCCTCTCTCTCACTCCCTCCGCTTTTCAGTGCTACGGTGTCGGATTATCCTCGACCAAGCGCGGATCCCGCTAATTATGCCGGCAATTAGTGGCTCCGTGGCGAGCGGGGGGGAGGGGGGGGGGTGTCGCCCTCCACGAAATTTCCGCGTCATCAGTCGATCCGCGCGCGCCGCCCTAAAGGGCGCGAGGCTGTGCCTCCCTGCTTTTTGCCGCCAGCCCGGCACTCCGTGTCGCGGCTGACATTTGTTATCCCGATGGTACTTCCGCGGGGGTTTATGGCGCCGGCCGTAACCTCGCCGCGCGAAATATCGCCGGGAATATTTCACCGGCGGTATCTCCTTCTGTTTTCCGGCAGCCGCTGCCTCGGCGATACGCCTCCGCGGAGGGGCGGCCGAGGGACGTTAGGAAGCTGCAGGTGCGTTGCAGGGATTAAAAGATTTGCCTCCTCCGTAAGATGTATGCGGCCAGTTGGGAAGATTACGGCTGGATGTGCGGTGCGTGAGGCCTGGTAACGAAGAAGAATCGACTGGAAGGAGGGACTCGAGGAGCTCGTGAATCGCAGAATTTGGCCGCGATCAACGGCTCGTCCCCTTGTTCCACTTGTCCACCACGCTTTCGAAGAGCAAAGATCGTATCGCGTTGCGAAACCGAAGGGTTAACAGTTTATATGTTCGTTCAAATCGATGCTGGTGATATACGTTTTCATTAGACGCGTTTCTTCCAAATATTCGGAGTATCGCGTTTTGGTGGTTTTTAGTGAAACGCATTGAATTTCACGCGGTATTGGGTCATCGTGGAAATGAATATAGAGCGTAAAGTGATACGTACGCGATGGTGTTTATGTTTAGGGTTTCTATCGAAGCTGCGCCACGTACTTTGCCGATCGTGCAACAGTCGCCAAATTCAGGCGTGTTAAATAAGCCTGCGCTTATTAAAGAAGCGTCGCCTTAAGGCGCGGCAACGTGATATTGTTGTGCGCGGCAGTACGGTAACTTTACTTGCTTCCACGAGAGAAAGTAGTCGCCTGGATGGCAGGGTATCCGATTAACGAACAAGGAAATGAGATAAACGTAATTAAATTTAATACCAAGTTGGCGATGGGATAAATCTTCCCCCGGCGTTGGCCTAAGAAGCGACTGAAAATTGGATATGCAGGCTCGCTCCAAGGACAGGATGATACTCAGAAAGGAGAGCGACGAAAGTGACGTATTTCAGGTTTTACGAGGAGCGTGCCTCGCGTTTTATAGTTCCGCTCGAAGTATAACCGACTGAATTCCGCAAATTCGTTCAGCGGTGGTTACAAATTTAATGGCTCGTGTGATTTCGAACGACACCTTTCCAACTTCATTTTCCGTCTAATACCCCTTTGAATCCAGACTTCATAAACACGGACCGCCGCTCCTCTCGATTATTCGTTCATAATTCACTTTAAATTTCATGCAGCCGACGTCCGTGACGAGAGTCTACGTTTGATTTTGATAAACCGATTCGTCGTTCTGCCGATGAAAACGAACAGAAAATAAAAAGCGATGGGAATAATCCCAAAGCGCGTACATTAGTAAATTCAAAAGGTCTGTCTTTTATTTATACAAAACACTGGTCATTTTTAACGGCGCCCGCGATATTCGGCCATTTGGAGGATTAAAAGAAACGATCTCCCGTATGATTCGTATAAAGCCGAACGCGCGCGCGATCGGATTTCTGCACGTTTGATTTTCAATAATTTCTCATAAAGCGATCGCGCAACGGCGGGGCGAATATATTCCCGACGAGTCGGAAACAATTTGTTCTACGTAATATTTAGCAAATTAAAAAATGTAAGCCGATGTGTACACGCCGGCTGCAGTCATCGGATAAGGCATCGTTGCGTAGCATTTTACGCGTCAATATTGAGCGGCACGAATGGAATGTTAAATTACTTCAGAATTACTCAGCGGCTGATGGCTTAAATGCGCCCGCGTGCAGACCGCGTTTTATTTCGCCTATTTTCCCAGCTTAATAAACCGTACGTCTATTTTCCCTCGAAGCCCTTTTCCCCCCACTCCGGTCGAAACTGTTTTCGCCAATGCGCAGCACAATTTTATCCGTTACATTTCTTTTGTAACCAACGCCGTATTTCACGCGTGTTTTCATGCCTCAAGCTGTTCCTTTTTTTTTCTTCTTATTTATTTTACTAAAAGCATCGTTAATATGGAACGGCCCTGCCCGAGTCGCTGAAAGCTTTCGCCTGTTTTGCATTCCGCGCTTGACAAAGGCTCCTCAATTAACTGCGTTGCAATTCCCGTTCGCCACTTGACACCGCGTGTACGTATACATACTTTGTAATATTATGCGTGCGTTAGTCGTGAGTGGATCATTAATCTTGCGCCATATTCCTTACGTCTTCGATCATCAATTATGAGCGCCTCGTCGATCTATTTAGCGAGTATTATGAAAAGAGCAGAAAAAACGTGCAGGGGATAGATGATGCAACATAAAACAGTAGCTACATACTCGTCCAAAAATGTATACAATGAAATGCATTGGGGACACCAGACTCGAGACTCGAATGATATTCAAAACACGGATAAGCAGAATCTGCAAGAGTTCTCTTAAATCGTCTTCTATTGCGATACCCACGAGAAACTTAAGAAAGCACATATATACTTCCCACGAGAATATTTTATTTATCATACGTATCGCGCAAGAGAACTTGATGGTTTTACTACACCGCCAGCTGTATAATTTAAGCCCATATATCCAACGTAAAGAATAAGCATAAGTACAAAACTTCTACGAACAATGCATTCCAATAAGACTGGAGCCTCCAAAGATTGGCCATTCATTCATAAAGCATTTCTTACGCGCTTGCGATAAAAACCTAATAGACTTTCCGTCATAAATCGCGGCATCTAAAAAAACGGCGCGAAGAACATCGGTATACACCGGCATAAAAATGTTGATAGAGCTTCGAGGGGGTGGCGAGAATAAAAATACCGCGGCCGCTCAAGGGATTATCATCATCCTGGGTAGAGCTGTTCGTGTTTTTAGGAACTTTCAAGCCACACAATTACGTAGAATGGACCATTCTACACGCTCTAATACCGTTACGCCATTCGAGAGGCAAGGCATTATCCATAATACCTGCAGCTAACTCGAGCTCAAACCTCGAAACGCCCTCTCTCCGACGCAATGTCCTTTAATACACTTGCGGGCCAGCCTCGATCCTTCGAGCGATGTTAGGAAGCGGGTCAGTTGTTGAATTACGCAATAACTATTCTCTATTTTGAACGCAAACACGGGCCGCTGCTATTTCCACACGCAACCCTGTCTAACGCTCGTTTCCCTCGTAATCGCGAGTGGTGCGCTCCGAGGAATAATTATGCGCCCGCGGTCCATTCAATTATGCTTATTATGCCGCCACCTTGTCGCTGCTGAAGTAGAACGGAAGGACGAGAGCCCGGGCATCGCGATCAAACAGGGCCAAAGCCGCTCATTAATCTTTCTCGTTGTCGTTGCAGAACTTCGGGCAAGCCGTCGTTATTCGGCAGCTCCTCGCCGTTCCGGTTGAACGTTCGATGCTCCGCTCGAAAACCTATTGACTACTTTCGCGCTCAGCTTCAGCGGCTAAATATTACACGGCCAGTGCGCGCCTCGGCAACGCTTTCGTTCGTGCCTGAAAAACGACTGGAAACATGCGTGCGCCATTAAGCCAACGCTTTCCTTATTTCGGTGCGTGGCTCCGGCTGAAGGCTCGAGTGTAATTAGAATGCACGCAGAAAGGGCGGGGCTGTTAGATTTTTGCAGAAAATTGTGCGCAGGTGGAATAATATAATCAGCGGTGAGAGCGGGGCAGGGAATTATGCGTCTCGCGTATACGATAATAATGTAAGTAAAGGCCTGGAAATGCTTTGTTGAAAAGTCGAGGAGGGTAGGTTGCGGCACTTGAATGTTTAATACGCTTCGTAATTTTGTGATTTGTAATACCAAGGCCCTTGTATATTATTGTAGGACTGTTCCCAGCTTTTGGCCCCATCGGAGGGTTAAGGTAAAAATTTCAAAAATCCACGTGCTGCTTCGAGGAGAGAACTCGGGCGCAGAATGTAATTGGAATTTACATCGAAACGAGGAATTTATCCGAACTTTGCTGATACTTACGCGTTGACAGGAAAAGCGCGGTAAACTTGTTACGTTCCATAATGAGACGCACCGCCTCGGTAATTTTACTCGATGATCTCGAATAATTTTTGTAGAAATATCGAAGCTTGTTAGCTCCCGACCATTAAAATGGTAGTTTTGTAAGTTTATTTTCTAGTTGTATAAGAAAACTTGAGCGCGGACCGTTGCTTTGCCTCTGTTAATGCATTTTATAATGGAACGGTCTACCTGCCACGGTTCATTAAAGTATGCATGTAATTTTATATTTACACTGCAACACTCTTGGCATGGAAAATTATTTTTACCCGTCCAGAACCTTTGTCATAGTTCAACTTCCGCCCCGAGCCCTTTTTTCAGGACCCGCATGCATAACAATCTCTTAATACCATCCTAGTAATTATCCATTCCATATTCATGTCCAATTTTATCCTCGACATTAATAATGCACTCTCACAATTATCGCTACGCATTAATGATACGACTATTCCAAGCTTCTAATACCCTCGTACAATAATTCCTTCGACATCCTCAACATACCTACTTAAAACGATTATTGCAGGAATATATACAAACTTTAATATATCAAACATTACATGTATGTATCATATACACAATGATTTCTCCAATAAATTCAAAGACAACCATCCAGATGTCCAAAAAATAGTACATTCGAACTTTGTGCTCTTCGACTATCGAGCTTTAATACAAAGAATTTGAAAATTCATTAAAGCACATTTCGAATCGTTGATTTTTGCCAGGACTCGCATTTCCAACTACCACACGCAGACAAGATCAACCATAATTCCGCCTTCCCAATGTGTCGCGCGGTGCATCGAGCCTCTGCCTTCACTAATCTCCAACGATATTTACCTCATTACTTTCCACGCACTCGTCACCCCGCCATTTCTCCTCGGTCAGCATCCTTCTATGGCCTACGCCATGGTTTATCCGCGAATTCTCGCCGGGCGGAGAACGAAGAGGTGCAAACAGGCCGACAACAGAGGCGGTAGCCTGGGGTAGGAGATTCAATAATGCACTCACGCGCCAGCGGATACGTGCAAAGCTTATGCCCCGCCGTGTGTGCAAAATCGACTCGTCCTCGAGGTCGTTGAATTAGCGAGTAATTATTGTTACAAAGGAATACTTTGGGAATAACGACGTAGGGTCCGCGAATAATCTCGATTAAACGCATTTGCTTCGAACAACCTTGCGTATACACGCACACTTCTCGTTCCGCGTTCATCGAAAACCAAAGCCACGAAAAAGTACTCACCGATGTACAACATACGAACCCAAAGGTAGGCATAGACCCTTAGCAGAAAACCTTGCATAACGATCCCTCGCGCCGTATTTATCGAAAACCAAGTACACTGGAATTATGTTATTTATCGTTATATAATTTCGCAAGGGCCGTAGGAGGTCGAGATGCCTCCTTACGCGAGAGCCTTGCGTAACGATTTCTCGTTAGGGCCCTCGAGATCGTTCCTCGCGCCCGTTGTTACGGTTATGCACGAAGGATCCCGCCTGGAAGACCTTCCCCATTCTCGATCCGTCGCCTGGCGTTAGCAATTAAGCGGACGAGAAAATCCGCGAGGCGAACGTTAACGAACGGCTCCCTACGAAATGGGATAATGCCGTCAGACGTCGGCGTTTTCGATGGTTCCGGCCGTGCGCACGGATTTTCCAAATGGGAGATAAGCGCTTTACCGATGCTCAGCGAGCCGAATGCGCGTTAGACAGGTAGCCCGCCGCTGGTGATGGGCTTTAATGAACACCTATAGCTTGCGCGCTCCTAACGTCCTTGCTTGTTGTGGTTCTTACACCAAACCCATCGAAGTGGGCAAAATGACTGGTTGGTTGTTTTTTTTTTTTAGAAAAACTGCTGTACTACGAAGGAGGCTGGTTTTTGAGTTTTTTAATCATTCTACTGCGGAGTGTGAATGGACGTATTGTGGTCTATCGATATCTTAGCTTGATAGACTTTGTTTAAGGATGTAGGTGGTATATATAAATATGTCCAAAAGGTGGCTGGTAGGTTTAGTGTTAAGTGAGTGAGTGTTAAATGAGTGATTCTTGATGTAAAAACGCGTGGAGTTAGAACTTAATCGACCATATTAACATTTTTCTATGGAATCATAATTTTGGTCACTGATGTGCGGCTTAAACTATTACTAAATGGTCACTAAATGTGCGTGCCCCTGTGTCTGTAAATATAAAGATCGCCAGAGCTGAAGGCGCTTTTGCGTGCGGTTAAGTTTTCGATTTAGGAGCCGCTATGAGAAATTCGTGGAATCGTTTTGAGAAGCAAAATTCGTACCAAGAACATCTCACCCCTGCCAATGTTTTAGAATTCAAATTGAGCAAAAAGCGGTGGATAAATACGAGGGATTAAGGTTGACTTGATATCGCGTAGCCTGTTAACATCGTGAGCTCAAAGGCTCCGCTCTGCGCGCTGAGCTTTATGCGGCCCTCCGTGTAAATAACGAAACAACGTCCCCCTTTTTGCGTCAAAACGTTCTCGAGGCGTGCGTAAATCGAATTTTCCTTAAGCGGCCGCGCCTCTCCAGCAAAAGGCTAGTTGCCTTATGCATCCTAGCGGAAGAAGTTTCCGCTAATGGCGACGCGTCCTTTATATATGCGCATGTGAGCTTCGCACCAAAACTGGCGATCACTGTACAATATGTCTGGATACACCATAAATATCTATTTAAAAAAAGGACAGAAAGCTGATAAGGTAAATATATCTATGCGATCTTCAGTGCACAGCAAATTTGTGAAACTCTTTTGTAAACGTACCGTTATGTATATATAGAATTTTTATAAGAAATATCGTGGATAGATCCGAGTTGTGGTATATGTAATTTTTCCATATATAACATGAGGTACAAACACAGCAATGTAATACGAGTTTAAGCTCTTTAATAGCTAATAGTACAATCGTATTCTATGCATCCTGAAGTAGGACATTTGCGATATTCGTACCGTGTTCGTCCTGTCATATAGTTTTTCACGCATAGCACACAATTTCGCGACTCTCCCGGGGCTTTTAATAATTCCAGCATCGTCGCTCAATCGTTCTTGTAAAAAGACGAATGCCAATCGAAAGCGTATGAAGGTCCATAAGATACACACACGCGCACGATCTACACGTTTTGGTTACGAGCAAAGGAGTGCAGCCAGTGCGGTACTCTTTCCTAAAAAGGAAAAAAAAAATCGCTCGGAAGCAAGCATCGAAAAAATCATGGTCACTACAGCAAGGCGTAGCAGTCAAAGGTCCGATGGTGAGTTCAAACGATACGTTTAACCAGCGTGTATATCGATAGCGGGCGTGCTGGCCCGACCAAATATCTTTCGGTGGTGCTTTGAATTCAGTCGAACGTGCCGAACCGCGCGTTCCTTCGGATCCAATCGAGCTTAAGTGGTTCGAACTCCTGGCTGCTTTGCCAAACGTAATTTCTCCTACGAGATAATACTGAGTAATACGGAACACGGACAATACCTGCGCGGCGGGCGCATTGCGCTCCTAGACGGGAAACGATCAGTCGCGTGAAATTACGTTTCGAGGAACTTCGTTTGGTACGTAAAGATTGCGATGTAATGAAAGCGCTGAGTACTGTTCGAAGAACTATACTCTCTCTTCTTTTTATTATTCGCGGGCATTTTATTATTCGCGCGATATTGGACCGGTGGATGCAGGCAGCGCTTCGTACATTTGCTCGTGTGCTGATTTACGTATATCAGAAACCATTCCACCGCTCATCGCACTTATTATCTTATTCGCACAAGTCTGAAGCGTTACCTCGAGGTTGCCTCGTTGAAACCGCTGGAAGGACAATCGAACACTGTCTCATCGATATTAATCCCGCGCCATTTCGTGGATAATACGAAAAAGTTCCATCGACTCGCAGAGTCGACTCTGGAACGACGTATAGCGAATTGTCTCGCGTGCTGGAAGGCCGCTAAAAATGCCGAAGCCTCTCCTCAACAGGAAAACGAATAGGCGAGGAGATTTCGTGCGCTACGAGAACTTCGGACGCTTCGCCTGGCTGATAGACTGACAACGCGCACATCCGTTTTCATTAACCGAAATAGGGTCATTACGTCAGAGGTTGCTGTTGTTTTTAACCCTTTTTCTACGGGAATGTCCGGCCAAAATGCTGGCCCGTTGTACGGCCATGGCGAAACGTTGGTGGCACGTACAGGCGCAATAGAATTTCCTCACGTTATTACGCCGTGCCCCAAATTTACTCCATCCACGCAGGAGTGCTGCTTTTTTTTTCGTTTCCCTTTCCTTGTCGTCTTTTTTTTTTTTCAAAGAACGTATATGCTGTACATCCTGAAGAGTGGGTGGGTTACTTTTTTTTTAATAGAAAAAAAGGGAGATGCGATGTGTGAAAGGAAGGAAACACGCCAGGGTGTGGATTTGGAATTAGGTCATCTTTATGCTCGGCCACTTGTCCACGGGTTGGCACTGTTTCACGCGTCGTTAAGGTTCATTTATTACGATCGTAATACGTTGCGAGTCTTTATTTTAGTATGAATTTACTCGTGTGCAAAAGTGATTTGTCGCGCTTTTTTATTAGATATAATTTTAGAATTTTCGTGAGCTTGTCATCGTGACGAGAATACTGTAATAATTTACAGCTCATCTCATTCGTTTTTATTGGGTTCGTAATTAATTAAGTAATTGCTTATGTTATCGATGGCTGGATAATCGATCCTAAACCACGATACGTGCAATTACGAAGAACCTCGATCATATCGCATACGTGCATTGAAAGACGAGTAAAAACTCTGTTTACGAGTGCATAAAATCCGCGATTCCTTAGTCACCAGCCTAATAATTCCAGGATATCTTCAGCTTGGTCGCGAGATCGCTCTGAATAATTCTTAGGAAGCAATGGAGTAATGAAAATTGTGCGTCTGAAAAGCCCTGCTGGGAGTCCTTAAATGGCTTTCGGCCGGAGCTCAGCGGTCAATTTGGATACAACCTGATAATCGGCTTCCGTTTTCCCTGGAATATGGCGCGCTTGATGAATCCTGACTCGCTATAATCCGCCGGATCCGAAAGATCCGCCGGCACCGATAAATTGGAGCCCTCCTTTTCATTCGAACTGGACTAAGGTAAATTCATTCTTGCCAGTTCCATTATCCGGCCTGAAAAGCACGCTGTACTCCTCGCAGCGGGGCGATATCGAAATTAAATAATCCCCCTGTCTCTGTCAACTCCAATGCCGCGCCTGCACCGCAAACAGCCTCGTGCGCAATTATTTTTGGATAGCACTTTGGGCAAATAATCGATTTATCCCGCGGTGAGTTTTTCAGCCCGATTATGAAGAATTTGCGCGCCTCGACGCGTCGCTTTCACGCGCTGCGTGCGAACGCAGAGCTGGTCAGCGGATAAACGTTTTTCGCAAGGATTCTAGGCAGGTTACAGAGCCAGCTATTTTCTCATTAAATTTTTCCTCACCGCACATCTGTTTGATTAGATTGGATTTTGTGTAGGTTAGGGAGTCTTAAAGCTCTTGTTTGTGATGCATTTAATGCGACTCTTGAATGTGGCCTTAGGGAACAATTACTGTGCTTAATAATTTCTGCATCTGGTTTTAATGGAGTTAAAGTTTTAATCCACAGAAGGACGTTACGCGTGAGAGAGTCAATGATTTTTGGCCATTGGTGCGTGGCTTGAATAATTGGAGGTTTATTAAAATTTGGAAAGAGACAGAAAATCTGGAGTATGAGGTAGTGAATTGAGCTATATTATGAAAAAAGAGGTGGAAAAAATTGGACACCAGGGTACCTTAGACTGATTTACCAGTAAATTATTTAAGCGGTATACACATTGGAAAAGTGGTAATTTTCAGTGTGCAGGAATTTCACAAATCTTAAGTAAGTCAAGCAAAGTGTTATTTATATTATTGACATGGATGAATCTTATTTCCTCTTGAAAATTGTCGCAGACCGAAATGTTACGCTTCTCTTAAAAATGACTCAGGAGAATATGCACGCGATTGTCGCATTGCATTCAATTCGGTGTATCGTCAAACGTTTGCTAAACCTTCCAGTTTCTTAAATTTCACAGCGGCGGAGAAACTACGGTAGTAACAAAATCATGATGAAATTATTTAAAACAGCTGATACCCGCTGAAACGGTGCTAACTTCTTGTCTAACTCACTTACCGCTTTTAAACCTTCCATAGCAGATCAGTTTTAAACTTCTCGGCGTATTCAATATGCATACATTTTACCGTCGTTCCGCGTTACACGCCAGTGCCTTTGGGCGAATAATGTAAATAAGCGAGCAGTTTAAATAAACGAGCAAATGAGGAGAGCTAACGCGCATAGTGATTTGCTTCCAATTCGTAACCCGTCGAGTAAACTTCGAATTGTTATTCGACGTCGCAAAGGAATATAGCTACTAATTACCCGATTAATCCTTCCTTTAAAGAATAAACCACAGTAATCTTCCAATCGTATGGATCTAAAACATTTATATTTAACAGTTGCACAGAAACCTTTCGATGGCACATTTTGAAAATATAGCATTTGCAGCGAAACCACTGTTGGTCAATGGCGATATTATCGATTGGCTCTTTTTTAATACAGTGGAATCATAAATATTTGGCATCGAGCATTTAGCTTGTACCAAATACCAATAAAATCAAAACGGAATCAATCGATTCTTTAGAAGCAATCCTTAACTAATTAGAGACATCCAGAAGAATACTCACGCACAAATTTCCCCCGGCGATAAAGCCCAGCGCGCGATATTTCTCCCAAATTCGAATGTCAAACATTTAAATCGTGCGCTCGCAGCGGAAGGATCCGATGAAAAAAAAAAAAAAAAAAAAAAGAGAATCAAATACCCAGTCCAAATTTACGATTTATCCTGATATCCCATTCGGCAGTAACAAAAACCTATGGGTCTCGATTTCGTAGCGAGTGGGCGGAATAAATACGCTGGAAGAAGGATCGTAGTTTTTCGAGCGACAGCCGAGCGCCAAAATATCCGTGCGGATCCTTTCACGGTGCGTGGACTCTTCGCGTTGGACGGCTCGAAACAAATGGAAAGCATTTGCCGCGATTTAGGTCGAGGCGCGCGTATGAAAGGCATCGACCACTGGTTGGCTGTACGAGTATGTACACCTTATCCGCGCTCGCAATTAAAGAACCGACTGCGCCCGGCTGAATGGAAGGCCCCGGCGAATTTCTGAAAAATCCCCGACCAGCGTTTGGACTTTGACTCGCCCTCGATGAACTTTGGGAGCGTCCGCCCTGGCCGAAATTTAACCGGCGCTTGGGGAACGCCGTTTCGAAACTTAGGAATCGCTGGCGAACCGCTAAAGCGATGATTTAGCTTCCAGGAACTTCGAGACCCCGAGCGTTTATTGTCAATAACGAGGCCACGCGTGAATCTAAGATGGAAAGATGGATTTTCCTCGCACTGCTATTCGAAGCAATGCTCGATTATATTAAGAATGTAATTCGATATGGGAAGACAAGTGTTTCGATATTTTTTTTCATAATGTGTATTATGTAAAATCATTGATTTCATATTTGGAACCTGAGCTGTCTTGCTGTAGTATTTATGGTGCGCAAGGTAAATGTGTTATTTCATTAAGTTGGTATTAACTAACAGCAGTTTCTTGTGATTTGTAGTACTTTTTATTAGAATCTTTGAGCGGATGTGATTTATATTCTTTTATGTACAATTTCAGGAAAAGTAGCGATATCTGTATGGCCTGCCTGAGTCTAGTTGGTGAAAATAGAATCTCCAAATGCTCCAAAGTTTCGTTTCCCTGTATATTGTACCGTATACTCGCAATTTATGAATTTACGAAAAAAAAAAACGCTTGGCCAAACAGCCCGGCAACTTGTTAGGCCAGAGCAAACCCCGTGTATTTTTTTTTTTACCGATACATTTTGCCCGTTTAATGTTTGCAGATGAAATGTGCAACCGTTACCCGTGTATGTACATGCACTCGGCTAAACGAGTTATTTACCAACTTGCTATTAACCAACAATGCAGGCTAACGGGGCGTGGAAATTATTCGTGCTATCGACGAAGTCTCTATCGTAATTTAAATCTCCGCTGATCTATTTGCTTCAAAATCGTACGAAGCTACCCTGGTCGCAGTATTATCGAGTTTCCTATTAAAAATCGTACGTCATGGTACGCTCCATACATTCGATATATTTTTATCGCTATATTTACCTATACTCCTGCGATGTATTCTATGTTTTATACGATGCGACAGTAGTCTATATTTGTTACAGTATTTTCCAGTTGCATCTCGATGTATCAGTCCGCTTCCATTCTCAAAAATAAAGAGAACCTTAAAGTGCCATCGTAAAATAAAAAAAAACGCATCGCTAAGAGAGCTAAACGCCATCCCAAAAACTCGAGTTCCAGAAGTGTATCGATGATTGAAACAAGCGCTGTAATAAGTCCTCAACATATAACAATACATTTCGAATAGCATAACATCGATGCAGACCAACGAATAAAATTCATTCCAAAAAGCAAAAACCCCCTTACTTTTTTACCACGCTTCCTACTTTACACAAAAATAATACAACGAGGACCTCGAGCTTCTATCACAACCCACACACATACCATCGCATAAACTACACACAATCATCGACTTCTCGTTAAAAAATCTCACCAGGACATTGCTTTACAAGCGACCTAAAAGCCGGGCAGTAAATTTCGTCGCAGCCTTTGGCAGCGTCCTCGCGAGACCACCCTAGACAGTCGTGGCGCATCCCCTTGATTGCGGATGTAAACACGGGCGTAACTCCTCGGGTAAAATCCGTCGCGGTCCCGCGAAAAATCGCGGGGGAGGAGGAGGGGGAGAGCGTTGGTTCGGCGTCGAATGAGAATTATTCAGGACTCGAGGAAGTTTTCAGCGGACCGAGGCCATAAAGTTGCGCCGGCCCGGAGTGGAAGAAGTCGAGGGTCCGTGGCGAGGGCCGGAGGGGAAAGAAAAATTCCAGGGAACACAGGGAAGTCGAGGGTGGAGTGCCGTCATTTGCGGCTAAGTATGAGGCATCGGTGTGACGTACGTGAATGCCAGCGAAATGGGGTTTCCACGAGGCGCCGAAAGGGGCGGAGGGAAGAGGTCGCACTTTCCGCGCCAGAGTGTTTTGCTTTGCCGGTGTCCTTGCAAGGAAAGTGCGCCCGCTTGATGCGAGTGTAAGAGCTAACTTTGAGTACTTTCCTTCCTCCCAATGCGATTTAATACTGGCTCATCCGATCGATGGGCCGAATTAAGACTTCGTCGCGGATTATGAAGCGTACAGACCGCCTGTCCTTTCCACCTTGCTTCTTTAAAGAATTCTACTCGATGTCATGGTGCTTTGCAAAGTGCGCCTCTACTTTTTCAAAGCCACTTTGGACGAATTTTTTTCTAAATACATAATGCATGATTTCGAGAGATTCGTCGTATGCGTATTGGATACTTTCTGAGGGTTCAGATGTTCCTTGGATATGAACCGTAGCGCTACTCTCGTCGTATTATTTGTATTTGGAGAACCTCGGGAGAATATGACAATGGTAGTATGTAAAGTATATCTCGAGCTCCGTCTCGCGTGCGAGATACACGCTTTTATGGTCAAACTTAAGGGATAAATATCGAATTGCGCCCGGGGGAAATCCGTAAGAGATCGGCTTGGCAGTCAATGGGTTAAATGACTTCTGCAATTTCCCTCCTTTTTCATCAAATTCCCATCCAATGAAATTTCTATGCCCCTCCCGGCGGCCGTACCTTACCGGGGACCGACATTTATTCCCGGTAAAGATATTCGACGGGCTTATCGCCGCGGTCGGACGAGAGAGACGCCCGCCAGGGGTCCATAAACTTCATTATAATCCGCATTCTGACTTCCTCATTTTGCATTTTACGAAGGGCCTCCGTCCTTCGAAGAGAGAGAGAGAGAGAAAAAAAGGGGGAAAAAAGTCGCGGTGCATCGGTCGCCGATCAAAAATCTTCAATATGGAAGTACAAGGGAGGGGGGGGGGTGAGTGTTCCCCCCATTTAATTTGCATATCCCAGCAAATGAGAGCGCTTATACACGTTGGACTAGAGCCGAAGCAAATTTATTCTAAGTTATTCCGGGGAAACCATGCTGGACAAAATGAATTTACGGCGGCGAAAACATAGGGCGGGATGCCATTAGCCTGTACCTGTGTGCGCCACGACGGAAGCTTTGGCCCCGTACGTCAACCGGGGCCAGATCTGCATTTTCACTTTTCCATTTTCATCCATTAACCCTGCACCTTAAAAGTAGCGCTCCCCAGGATTACATCGGTGTACCGAATTGGAATCCGGAATAACGACGATCCCGCCCCCGAAATTCCAATCCCCGCCCTCCGCGCCTCTGGATTTTTCCGGATAATACCCGCGCCGCGGCCGGGAATTCATCTCGAAACCGTTGTCCACCGATGCCCCGCTGCAAGGACAAACCATGAAATATCCTAATGGACGGATTTTTTCGCCCCCGGATAAAGGGCTCAGACGGACTTTGTCGAAGTCGGAGCTCGCTCGCTCGACCATGATTTTCATCGAAAGGCTTGTTTAATGTAGAATTCGATATGGAATTTTTTAAAGGCAAAGAAAGCCAGTCACCTGACTTCCCATTATCTGGAATCCACCTGGATTCCAATCACCTGGAAATGATCTATTTTATTTTCTTTTTTGAATTCATTTTTTGGCACCGACTGCTAAGGTCGAAAAAAATCAATTAAAGAAATATATATATATATATATTTTTTTATTTTATTATCAAGGTGATCATACTACCAGACAATCGTACGATCACTCCTCGAAATCGAAATCTTACATACATCCCTCCTCTTCTTTTATAAACTACCAGAAGTCTAAGTCTAGCTTTACAAAAAATCGACTTATAACCTACACGCACGGGATTTCATTTATCTCGAGGCATAAACTACACCCTGACTCGGGCGAAAATCCTTGCTCCGCGATAGGCTGAAGTCTCATCCCAGGGAAAGGACGAATAATCCTCCGGTACCGTGGAACATTGGGCGAGTCATCGGGAAGGAAAGCCGCGAGGGCGAGGATAAGGGATGGTAATACGTAATCAACGGCTGTGAGCAGCGCAGGATAGACGGGAGAAAGCGGAGGGGACCGCGGGGGGGGGTGGTTGGTTGAAAATTTCGAAGAAGCTTGGCGCGACGTCGACTGGGCGGGAATCTCCCTCTGAACGGAGTATCTCGCGCTTTATACAATCTGCGCCGTCAGAGAGCAGACGGCAGCGGCCAGGTAATTAGATGGCGGGCACTCCCGCGGGAGGTTTTCAAAAGTACGAGAATGAATAAGAGAGACAGGACGTTGGACGGAGCAGCTACGGGCAAATTTACGCGGAAGAGTAAAAATGAGGGTTGCTGCATTTCAGGCGGACAAAGGCCTTGGAGGGGCGCGAAAGGCCGCGCGAATGATTGGGTTATACGAGGTGTAAGAATAGGGCGAAACGAGGAAGGATGCAGCGCGTTAATTGTTAATTGGGAATGATGGATTCGATTGGATTTTGGACACCGTATTTTGCAGTTAATGTGGAGTATGTGAATATACTTTGGATGCTGTCGGTTTATTTTCAATCTTACAGCTGATTTCGGAAAATGATAATCTAGAGGTTTATAAATGCGGCTTAGTTGATCTTACGTCGATCAAGATAAAAATTGGAAAATGATTTCCATCCCTCCTCGTAAGTTAATTTAAAAAATTATGCGTTGTAAATTCACGCTATGTTATTAATTTATTTGTATAATTTATTTATACGTATGTTATTAATTATTTGATTAATTTATTTGTATATATGCAATAGCTTAAGATTGGTGCTTATTTATATAGATAGAACGTTTCTACGAGGATTCTTAGATCGTGTCGTACAAAGTGTAAAGCAGAAACTCTACTGGAGGTATAAATATCTGGGGAAATATCAATTACCGTGGCAAGATAATAATTAAGATTGGTAAAAGTCTAAAGTGGAAGTAGAGGGCACTTCCTAAATCGATTCCTTTGAAGTTTAATCCAAGATTACGCTCGGAGCTGTGACTGAAAAAGGAGCACGATGATCTCCTCGGGTAATCAGCGTGAAAGGGCTCTACTCGACGCACGAAGACGAGAAAATCTCTAAACCATTTCTTCTGACTACTCTTAACAGCTCGGATCGAGCTTTTAACAATGTTCGATTGAAATTTCTCGATTAACATTAAATACAATACGGGGTTAATGGCCGACATTAATAACAGCCACGGTACAACAACGATCAATATTTAGGAAATCGAACAATATTTATGTCCACGTATTTCTTAAATATTTAAGTACTGGAAAAAAGCACGACAACATTTTTCAGCAACGTATCTAATAAATAATATTCCTCGCTCTTTTTTACTTACACTTGCATAAACTCTTAAACATTGTGCAATATATATACATACGTAAGAAAGAATCGAATACGGTTGTCAGACACCTGGCAGGATCTTCGAAATGCAAGCGACGGACAGTTCTTAAACTCTTCGCTCTCAAACTTCATCCAAGATTACATTTCGATCCGCGATTGATAATCGAGAACAATGGAATCTTAATGCGAGTCCCCAAAAGGCGGCGGGCCGCTTTTACGCCGAGTTTGCGCCGCGAAATTGAGCGATGAAAAGTTGTAGAATTGTAATGCGAATATCGCGTAGTCGTCCGCGCTTCTTACGGACAATTAAGAGGTTTATAACTTCCGTTCGAGGTTTGATCTAAGTTTCCCGCACTTTCCAACTTTCACCCGCGAACGGAAATTATTCGAAGGAGCGAGAAAATACGGTGGGGTATGAAGTACGGCCGAAGGTTGCGCGGAAACGTTTAAGGGCTTCCTAACTTCCGGCCATTGTTTTAAGTTCATTGCTGTTCCTGCCGAAATCCCGCAGAATGGAACTATTTAAAAGAAGATGTAGGAGCACGGATGAAGCTTTCGTGGGGCCGATTATGGACCTTTTACCTTTCCGCCAAGCACCGATCTACGCTCCCCATACTTTCCACGCGATATCCGCGGCTCGAATGGAGAAGCTTCGAATCCAAATCTCGACGAAAAATCCGCACGGCGCGCAAAAAAACGTCTTACAAATGAAATCGAGAAATCCTTAATCTCCGATCGGTCGCTAAAACGCGATTAATATATTGCGAAAGTGAAAAGAAATCTGATACGAAAAGTAGAACGTCGCTTTGTATCCTCGTTATTGCATGCACCGCCAGTTCTCTCCAAGCGGTAATGCGGTTGGTGCAGAATCGTAAAAATAAATGACCGTAAAGGGTTAACTTCGTTATCTCGCGTCCAGCGATTTCTCACGTTAAGAAGCGTTGTAACGAAGCATTCGTCAGTAATTATCAGCGAGCAGTGATCTCGGGGAAATAACAAAGTAACAAATGTCGCGCCATTAAAGGTGATCCGCTTGGATAACGATAACGAATCTATTTGCAATATTCCTCAACGACTTATGGAAGTATTTAAAAATTCCTTTTGTCGATTAAATATATTAATATATGTATAATCTTTTTAATTAATTAATTAATTAATAAGATATAATCTTTTAATTCTCAATCAAAGCCACTAAATTATACATGTTCTTATAACGATGTTTGTAGATAATAACGATAATAGTATAAGTAATGAAAGTGCGTATTAAAGCTGAAACCTTGCATCGATCGTCCATCCGGTTTAAATCATTCCTTTCAATGCCCCCATTCCATTTCAAATTCGCTTACGTCCTCGCGCGACTATTCGACTTTTGAATCCACTCCTAAAGCACCGTGCCTATTCTTTAAACCGGGCTAATATCCTCGGTAGAGGCAAGATACCACGAAGTGGGCGAGCGTCTGGAAAATTTATACCCCCGCTTCCGGCCGCGCCTACCTTTCTTCGCGAGTTTCGACGATAATACATCCAGGCACCGACGATACGCCCTCCAGCCAAAAGAAATTAAACCATTTGCATCGCACGGAAAGATAAGAAAAAAAATAGGCCCTCAGCGCCATTTTTTATTTTCATCAAATCTCAGTGAAGATGTTTCAAAAGCTGTAAGAAGAAAACTCGTATTCTAATCACATCCAATTGCATCATTAATCTTAATATCACAAGCCACATCGCAATGAGGATTCAATGATCCGTAATGACAAAGCAAAATCGTACAAATGACCGACTTTCGAAGGAGAAACAACAGCGAGGACAAAAAATTTTGCCAACTTTAGCGGCCAGCGTCTGTTTTCGAGGAGCTACAACTTTGTTGCAAAGAGAAACAAATCGTCCTCGGCGGCTCGTGCGCTATATAGCGCGATGACCCGCGGTAAACATGCTGGATTTATGCCGGTCGATCGATGCGTTAAAAAGGAAAGACGGCGGGGCGGGGAAAAAAGAGCGTGGCGAAGGGCGATAGTGGCCTGACGATAAGGTACAGCCTGGCGACTTTGAGAAAGAGGTTAGAAGCCGGCGGATCGATCTGCCGAGAACGGCATCGCTTTTGCTATCCTTAACCCTCTGTAACCGAGGTTTCTTTCGGACTTCGAGCACCTGACCATACTTTAAGCTCTCTCTCTCTCTCTCTCTCTCTCTTAGGCTGTAATCTCACGCGTTTTCCTTATTCGGAACACGGGATTTTCCAACAAGGAGATTTCTGGCTGCAAGGAAATTTAGTCTGAAAAGTAGATAGAAAAGTCAAATCGATGAGATGCTTTGAATCGTCCTAAAGCTTCAAGCTCTGATAAATAGATATGATCAGAATACAGGTATGAGTTTTAGTAAGGACGTACTTTATTTCACCGTGATTAGAGGATTAAAAGAAGAAATAGAAGTTAGATGCATTCGATAGATCGTTTAAGGATCGATACGTGGCTTTTTTGATTTACGACCATCTACGGAGCTTGAAGGAAACAAGAGCCGACTTAGGAAACGGGGCGTAAGCTGGACGTCGGTTTTAAGTCACCGTGGTTTATAGTGGGGTTAAGCATGTTAAATGATAATGTTGGATATAACTCCCAAATGAATAACGGATGCCCCCAGATGCGAAGTTTTAAATCGTGAATGAAAAATCTCGAGAAAATCCCCGGAATCCTGGGGCTCGCCGTAATGCGATGCATTTTCAGCCGCTAAGAACGTAAATACCGTTTTATTAGCTTTACCGGCCGAGGTATTTGCCGGTGCGTGATGATATACGGTTACCTGCGTCACTGAAGGTGAAATTTTTAAGTACAATGAGAGAACGATTATTACGGTTAAGCTCGCAACACTAGAATATGCCCTTTGATGAATATCAGATCGATGTTCGAGTGTCTAGCGCGTAAAATAATTATATTGATCATAAAGAACGTTGTTATTTATTTGCTCGATGCATGGCATTAATCGTATATGTCGGTCAACGTGAGATACATCGTTTACATTGGATGCTGGAAAACTCAGGATTCGTTCGTTTCCTTCGATTTTTATAAACGAACAGTCGATTCACTTGATATAGCATTTACTGTTCAAAGAGGGTTTTCTACCGCTGAAACTTCGATCGAAATTCGATTCACGATGTAATCGTGGACAATGGAATATTTTCAGAGTCTCTTAACGGCCAACGTAACTCGTAGTTGTCTCATTTGTTCCTAGGTATCGAGTTCAACAATGTATAATTTGCTGCGATTAAATAACGCAACAGCAGGTGCGGATAATACGTGTAATTCAGAAATCTGGCCTGATCCGCATCTAATGCGTTATTTGCGGTCACCGAAGCGAGCATTTGATATATTTATGCGCATGCACATATACGTGGCGTCCTGTTTTCTAGAGGTGAGTGACCAGGCCTACTTCTGGGCCCATCCCTAGTCGAACCGGCCATTGTAGAGCTCTCTTGAAAGCAGATGTTACTTTGAGGGACACGTCCAGATTTCCAGGACAAACATAGGTATACACGCATATATTTACGTACCTCGTATGTTTGCAACTCTTTGTTCTCGAAAATGTAAAGTTAAACGCGAGTCCTCCTGGCGTATCTACGTTTAGCGTGTAACCAACAAGGCTGCAAAAATGTATTCTAAACGAAAATCTAACGTTTCTTTCAAGTAAAATATCCATCACTCAACACTTTTCTCTTACATATCTTTCGGTATAGAGAATAAAGTATTTTCATTTAAATATTTCAGAAAGAATGACTGTGTACCGAAAGGAACTTTTTCTTAGATATAAAAATTATACAAATTTTCGAATTAATTCGAATTTTAATGATGAGAATGATTCGTTTCTATACGAGTTTTAAGTGACTGTAGGTACATTCGTTCGACACTGTAGCGCGATCTATAAAGTTATAAAAGTGGTTCATCATATTCCAGGGAGGAAAACGGTTAACAATTGTTTTTCATTTGCATTTGGCCTGCTCGTTTGACATCTTCTCTGTCGCCCATTTATTTTGCGGCAATATCAACTGGCGGCACCGTGCGCACGTCAATTATAATTTTCTCTCTGATGCAACAGCCCATTGGGATCGATTTAGTGTCACCGCCGATAACCGGGCGTGAGTGACGCAGATAAAACTATCCGCGGATTAATCGGCCCATTCGAACCTGCTATTAGTTTAACGTTATTATTGTCTGAACTTTTGGAATTCGTCGATTATACTTCCACCCTTACTTTAATGCCATGAAGCTACGCGTCGATGTTCATCCCAGCAATATTAGATTATTCCCTGGATAAAATCCAACGATGCCTGGATGATTAAGTACATCGTGTACGATATGATAACGACGAAGTATATTTATTAACAGCACTGCTTGATTTTTATCAATATATCCTTCAGAAATGCTTATTAAAAGACAGTATCTCCATTAAGAGTAGACCATTATTATTAGGATATAAAATTGTTCCTTCAAAAAATTCCTTCCGCTTTCAATAGCGTCTTTTTAATCGCGTTAAACGATAGATAAGTAAATCACTCACCGTATTCGATGAAATAACTCACGTTCAATTAATATCGACAGCAACGATTTATATAAGCGATACGTATTAAATCGTGGAAGAACCAAACTCAAGTGACATCGGTCAATCAAGGTTTAGACTGGAAGTTTTAGACTGAAGAACCGGATAAAGCGAACTTCGAAACCAATATGGCAGATTAAATACAAAGTCATCGAGCCACGTTAATCTTTCGTATTCCTTAAATAGTCCTCGAGTTAAACATTCATTCCCAGTACCAAGGGATCCCTTTTCATCGACCTTTGGCCGTCCGCGGTTATTTCTAGCTCAGAAACAAGGCGTACGCTCTCAAAGGCTCCGCGAAGACGGAAATGTAGGGGATGATTGCCGATAAGTCGAGGGCGTCGAGGAGAAGGGGAGGCGGAGGAGAAAGTGCAGGGTGCCTGGGGATACTCCTTCCAAGGGGCGAACTCCGACTTTTCTCAAATGGCGAAAGTTTAGCACATTTTTCCCTGTTTATCTTGAGCAAAATTATCATCGTCTCGGATCCGAGCTTGGATAATGTCAGAGACACTTAACAGGGCGTATTCGCGGGCATCTCCATTGCGGCGCCCTGCGCGAATGCCTCGCACACTCTACCACAGTGTCCGCGAGACATTGCGCACATTCCTTCGCGGATTCTCTTGAGTTACGTAAATGGAAATAGCAATGATGCAACTAAGAGCTTAAAATCCCCTTTTGGGATTATCGCGCATTACGTAAAAGCAAGATCCCGCCGCGTGGAAAGGCGACGCAGCCTTTGCGCGGACGTGGCTTTGGCAAAATTCCGTATTGCGAGTATAAAGATAGCTTTATAGTCGCTTGTGTATAACGACGCATCTCGATTTGCAATGCAACCTTTGTATTTCACCCGATTACACTTCGCGATAATATTTCTTAAAAATGATGTCGCGCACGTTTTATCCGGCGCTATCGCCGAGTCGTGGAATGGTAAGTAGTCACGTGAGCCCCGACGCACGCAATTGGTATTTATGGTGCCGAGAACAGGCGTCACGGTTTGTAAATCTGTTCTTATAAATTCTGCCTCCTCTCGCCTCTCCTCTCCTCTCTCTCTCTCCCCTTCCTACGAGCGTCACTCTGGCAAAGACGAATTTGATTTGTGTGCGCGTACCGGACGTCACGCATGCGAGCCCACGAATGGGAATGCTATTCACCCTTCGGATGTGAATTGTCGCCACGCCAGGGTTGATGCTAATGGGATACTGTGTGGTTTTCTCCCATCCTAGTTGCGGGAAAATCAAGAAAATAAGCTCGCCGAGATATACTGCGGCAATTTGCACGCGGAAGAAAAGTTTCCCTAATGCGATACTCCGTTGGTGGACTGAATTCTGGTCGGGGAATTAGACCGTTGGAAAAGCATTTAGTTTCAACGTTTATATATGTTTAGGAACATTTCTCACGATGATAGATTAATTTAGATCTTATTTATTATATTTAAATGTATTTATCGTTGTGTGTTGTAAACGGTGCTAGTAATTGTACAAAAATATTACCTTTTTTAAATAATGTATATAAATATATAAGTAATGTAAATAATAAATATTTTTAAGTATCGATGTTTCACGCTTTTCCTTTTTTAAAAACTCGAATATCTGTTAATCCTTACCAAGAGTCCGATAGATTTTAGATGGCAATTTAGCTTGGCAGCGAAAAGGTTAATGGCCTAGGAAACAGGCACAAATTGCGGTTAATCCATTGACTGTTCTAACCTCACGACTGTACGTCACTTTGTACTTCTGTTCGAATCCTCCATCTCCTAACTTCCCTCATTATCAAATCGACAGCCAATCAAGCTCGTTGAGCTACACGCCCCGAGGCAAACATTTTACACACGGCTTACCGGTTTAATCTACGACGGGATATTTGTTCGAAAATATGTAAACACGATTTACAATAGCGGCGAGTTGTAGGGAGGCCAAAAAAAGCCAGAGGGGAAATCGCGCAAAACAATATGGAATATACGAAGTTTAAAACGTGCAGCACATGTGCAGACACAAGTACATATACACTCATGTACATGCATGTGTATTCACTGATGGGTGTGCACTACGCGTATATACACACGCATATACATACATGCGAATAGATCTCATGCGTGTATACACACGCGTGTACACTCACGCTTGTATATTCACGCTTATACACGCACGCGTGTGCACTCACGCTTGTATATTCACGCGTGTGCACTCCCGCTTGTATATTCACGCGTGTGCACTCACGCTTGTATATTCACGCTTGTATATTCACGCTTGTACACACACGCGTGTACACTCACGCTTGTATATTCACGCTTGTACACACACGCGTGTACACTCACGCTTGTACACACACGCGTGTACACTCACGCTTGTATACTCACGCCTGTACACTCACGCTTGCACATACATGCGTGTACACTCACGCTTGTACACACACGCATATACACACACGCGTGTACCCACAAATATTCGTCTATCCGCTACTCTTCTGGCATTGGATCGGACAGACCTCTATCAGTAATCGCTTAAAAATCCCCGCGATAATGACCCGCATTCGGGATTGCGATACACGTGCCTAAGTGGTTTAAAATCGCGGTATGTACCCGCGGTTACGCGCCCACCGTTTGTCAGAAGGGCGGCAGGCATCGTTATCCGGGCCTGGAGGGAGAATCCCCATCGAACGAAACAATGATCGTTGCCCAGGACACAATGGGGCATAATCGAAAACCGGGCGCCCCGATTCGGCCCTATCTGCTCGATCTCGTTTTAGGCAGATTAGAAGTTCGTAAATACACGCTCGGATCGCGTTATTATTGCGCAAAGGGAAACGAATATGGGCCAACATTATCGTCGGGGCTCAAAGTGAATTTCCAGGGCGCGGATCGTAAACAATGGTCGGGATTTAACGTGGAAAATCGTAATATCTCTGGCCGGCAGGTTAGCGCGGCTACGATTCGATTTCGCCCTGGGAAAAACGCGTAATGCGATATTGAGCGAGCGATAAGTCCCTTTTAAAAGGCACGCCGACGATCGCTCGCGAATAACAGGCTCCGCCCCCTTGTGGCCGATGAAAGCTGTTAATTCGTTTACAGGGAGTAACGAGATTTATACGCACGGGGGAAAAAAGAAGCTTTTTAATCAACGGTCAGTCCGAAATTTGCCGCAATATCGTTCTCGATTAACCCCCCCGCCGGCGATTTTTGCCGATGCGTTCCGAAAGCAGTTTCGCGAATTTTGATCGACGAGCTCGCGAGTCGCGAATTCCTCATGGCCGATTGCGTAACAGTGTGAAAATTGGAATTATCTGTATACGTCAAATTTACGTTTTCATCCGCTTGGCAATTTGCTGACGCTTGATCGATAGCGAAACGAACTCATTTCGCAAAGGTAGAAGATTAGATCGTTGCAATTGCCGCTCCAATGCAGCCTGTAACGCTGTGCGAATGGAAATTGGTAGCATTTTATGTTTAACATATTTCATTGCCACGCGTACGGTTTGTATTGCTGTCGGGATATTATTTATTCTTCGATGCGGCGTACAACGAGGTCATTACGAATGACGCGCGGGCATTTTATTGGTTTTACTACGCGATGCAAATACATCATGAAACAGAAATGGATATCGATAACATATCTAAAGAAGAGACCTCCTCTGATCCGCAGAATCTTCTTTAATTTCTGGAGTATGGTGGGAGTTTGAATGGAAGAAATCATTTTGGTCGCTCGTCTTCCTATTTCGGAATACCATGCACCTCTAATCAAGGCGTTACGATCTTGTAACACTCGAGCTACTACACTGCCAGAGTACAAGACAACCGTACATCACGGGGTCAGGCACACGACTGACCGCTTTCCAATACGAGACATCTCCAATCCAGCTCACTGTACATAGACCTGTACACACGTTTTGTTTACTAGTCGAGTAACCCCCTTTGCTATGCCGTGTATTTCTCCTTGGACAACCTGCGACTCGTTTGTCCTACGATGTAAAAATTTGAAAGGGATTTACGATTGATAGCGACATTTTGCATAGAACTACGCGTTATACGGATGAGCAAATAATATACGTTATGAATCATAGTTCTGCTGAACTTCCACTTGCTCGTGTATTGCAAAATGATGAAAATTTGGTCTTGCAGAGGAATAACTTCTCGCTTTGCAATACCAAATGATCGTCATTTAGTATATTACAGTTACATCAGTATAGATAGTTATGTTTATTAATATTTTTATAATAATATTCTCACTCACGGTGATGTGCACTCGAGAGGGTGCCTCCTAAGAAGTTCCAGAGAATATAAAGCAATGCACTAACAAAGAATCAGGTATACTATTATTCTTACAGTCGTGCAGAGTATCTCCAGGAAAGATTTTTCCTCGGGGCAAAAATCGCATTGACAGACTTTTCGTTCGGCGGGACAAAACGTGTAACGTACGGTCGATGTGATTGCGAAAGTACATTACAATGACAAATAATAACATTTGCGGAATTACATGGCAGATAAAGCGTCAAGCAAAAGCTTCCAGGATCAATCGGTGTGAGAGGAGTAATTAATTTGCAACCTCTTCCCTGCATCCTTAATTAAAACTTTTTGTTATACAACGGCTCTTTCCATTACCCCTTTTTCCATTTTGCTGGGGGAAAAAAGAAAAGGAGGAGGCAAAAAATACCCGTGGGCTAATTCAACCAGCAGGTAAGCGGGCCGCTCATGAATGCTGTATAAACGAAATGAGCAAAATTGCTGAAACTATCGGCCGGTTTAATTTAAGTTTAACTCTGTACACTTCGTGACCGGCGATGCGCCGTTGGAGCAACGAAGAGACGAGCTACGTGCTGAAGAGTGAAAAAGCCAGTTAGTGGGCGCAGACCAGGATAAAACAGAATTCTACGTGGGCCCGTAAATTACGAAAGGGAAACTCCACAGCAAATAATACATGTATATCCGACGATGGAAGAAGTAGACGCGTGCGGATATACAACCATAGGGTTTCAACGTATTTTTGAAGCATTCACGCTGCGCGAGTTCGGTCCGTGGAAAAGTTCTTCCTCCAGGTATAAAGAGGACGACGTGGATACGGTGTGAATGGACTAAAACCAGCCCTCGAAATTATCCGGCCATTTAATTTAAATATATTTATCCGGCGTTGCGGTATAAAAGGGATAATTGGTAGACGCGGGCAGTTGGCAAAATGAATTCTACGAGGAGAAATCACTCGCAGAGCCTTTGGCAATTATTTTCGCGATGATCGAAGCGATATTTATCGTCATAAAAATCCCCCTCTGATTCGTATTTCATACGAACGGCAGATCGCGTGTTTTCGATAAACCCGATTATCCATTTTATACACACAAATATTTAAACAACAGGTTCATTTATACGGCAATACGCTCTTTAAAAGAAATCTCACTGAATGATGAAAAAAAAAGAAACGAGTAGAATTCTAACGTTGTAATTGTGCAATAGATAAATCGTCCCGCTCTCTCATTTTCCGTCGGGCGGAATGGGTTTTTAAATTAAAAACGCATACGCGGCAGCCTTGTCTAAACGAGAAACGGTTAAAGCGCCACAGGTTAAAGCTGACAATACCGATTTACTCGCTACGTGTCGTAACGGCGCGGAGGGAAAGGGCCGGTAAATCAGTCGCAGCAGTTTCACCTTTTGCCTTTTCGCCTACCGCCTTTTTGCCCCATTTCCACTCCTTGTCTATATCCGTGGCCAGCTTTCTCGCCGTGGAACGATCAAATTAGCCGTTCGATCGATCGGCGTTTCTCTTCTTACCGCCTTACATTCTCTCGTTACTGCACCATTCCACGCTTTCGTTTCTTGCCTCTCTCTCTTCCTCCTCCGGTCGAAGTCTCGTCGGGTTAGTTCATACGTGCGCTTCGCTTGACTCTTGACACCGCTACACTAAGCTTATTAGACATCATATTTCAACGTTGATTCCAGGCTAAGAAAATTACAGTGGATGCATGGCATACCAAATTATGGAATCCAAATTAGAAATGTTTAGAATTTCACGTAGAATTTCAGTTTAACGCGAATTTCGCAACATAGAAGATACGATCTTCGTGTTGTAAGAAAATTCGCTATTTAGTATCTATTGAACCCGCGATATCGGTTATTTAAGTCTAGGAGCGCTATTTGCTATTGGTTATTATTTCACCCTGGATTTCGAGCTATGGAAGTTACATTTTTCTACCACGTGGAAAATTTTCTAGAGGTGATAAGGATTTAAGCTCGGATACTTCGCGTTACTTACTTAAATTAATTTGATTAATTATGTACCAGAGTAAATAAGACATCCTTTGAATATACCTGCACAACATCGACTGCTCCATTTGCGTTTATTTCACGCGTTTTGCATGCATCTGCTCTAACCTCGAAATCCAGCCGCCTTATCGCGAGCGTTGATCCACTGTGTCGCTCTTTTCGAATCCCACGTACCCGCGGTTCACGATCACCATTAAGATCCGAGCGATCGACCAGCGGCACGACAAGCCGCTGTCATTTTCCTCTGTATTCTTTTGCCCTTCTCGTCCTTCTTGGCTCACCCTCTCGGGCCAATCGGGGCGTGGAAAAGCGAGGGATATTTCTGACGGAGGGTGCGGGGTTAATAACCGGCGTTTCCACAATAACATCGTCTTCGCGCACTCTTCGGGATATCCCCTTTGTGGTTTTAGCCGTTCCGTATTTAGCGAGACCCTCTCTTATCGCGCCGCGCAGATCCTCCATTGAACTTTGGTTTTCGCCCTTGAAAACGTTACTTTAGAACGACTAATGAAAGTCTTTTAGGGGGAAGTTCCTTTAGTTATATTTACAGGCCGGCTGATCGTGAACCGTGATCGGCTCGAGACTGTTTGATTACTTTAATAACGAAGGGGGGATTTTAGGTTAATTCTTATATCCTTTGGCAAAATCGGTGGCTGTCTTGAAACTCTTATGAGATATATTGAACGTTTAGGGTTCTGCAACTGTTAACGATAGATATTTTGGCACGTAAGAATTATTACGTTTGGTTGGTGTAAGTCTTCGAGTAGAGTATCGACAGAATCCATCCTGTCAATATTTAATCGATCCAAACAACATCCCGAGGTTTGAGAATTATTTCCGGTTTCCAGGCTCCCTTCTTCTTTGGACTTTCAAAATTATCAATGAAATAAGTTGATGTAATTTATTCGTTTATAATAATCGACATATATCCAAAATTTGTGCGAGAGAAAATCCAGACGAATAACGGAGATTAGGGTACATATTGTATCGCGAAGCTCGTACCGCACTCGAGTGAATTTTTCGATCTTACCGTATGGTATATCCGTACTCCGTCGACTGAGAAAAAGAGCGGGCATTATAATCCACTGTGCGCCGCGTAATCCACCGGCGGCGCTCGAGGACATTTTTCTTGGTCCGGTATTAGACAACTCCGCCACGTCCTCGAGCGCAGTTTTAAGCCCTGCTCGCGAGCGTAACGAAGTATCTTTTGAACCAGCTCTAGCTTAACGGTACATTATACCGCAAAAAAAGGAAAATACACCCTTCATCCGGGTTCCCGCCCCGTCGGCTGGCCCGTGAATGGCAACGTATGTAATCTACTTTTAGAACGCGTTCAGTCGCGAATTCCCATTACCACGGTTTACGTATTCTGTTCGTTTTGAAAAGGCGATTTTAATCCGGTTACGGAACGGGCAAAACCCGGCGCTGCATTAAATAACCAAGGCGTTCATCGGGCTTCGTATCGGTCCTGATTCTGGATATTGTCCGATGAAAGCGTCGCGACGTTACCAGGTACTTTATACCACGCCATATTTCTTCCGTTTCAGCCAGTTCACGTTACCTCTTCGTCCAAAGCGTCGCTCTTCTAAACTACTGTGCATGAAGATCACCCATTATTCGATTATCGTTGCATCGTTGCTCAGTTCGCATCCTGCTCAACACTAGAACTACCAGCAACTTTCAACATTTAGAACACCACATGTATCTTTAAAAAAAGAGAGTAAATGGAAACTGCAGTAATTCAAAATGATGATCCAAATACTGCATGAAAATCATGGAAAATCTCAAAAAATGCATCGTTATAAAGCACTACGATTTCTTAAAGAAAAAACTCACCAGTTATTTTAACTTGTTTGGTAGTTCTAGTGTTAAAGTAGCCGCGGTTCCATTGGAACCCTAAGTCGGACATCCATTCGTCTTTTGTTCCTTGTGCACAGTTGACAGTTTCGCGGAAAATTCAGAAGTGAAGAGGCTAAAAGCGACAAGCCTGTCGATGCGATTGGAAGCTTCTTCGCGGAGCTTTTTACATTATCAGGTGCTCTTCCTTTTTACATGTTCCAGGTGCTCGTTCCAGGTGCTCCTCCGTGTACCACGATGCTGCAAAATACGCGATGCCACATCCCATGCTCGCGCTTGCATCTCTTAATCGGTGCTCGAAGCTTCGAGTTCCAAATGCGAGCGCGAAATTCGGGGTGCGTCGTCAGGAAGCCCTGGCCGTCGCTTTGGTCCTCGCGCCGGCAAACGGGCCACTTCCGGTCTGGTTCTCTGCTTCCGGCTGCGCTTCCGCTCGCCGTTTCCGCCTTTAATCCCCGCTGGCCGCTCGGCGATTTGCAAGATCGAAAAGGAGGGGAGGGCCTTTTTCAGCTTCCAAATCCTTCCGCCACTCGCGACCAGGCCCATTTGTCATCGCGCCTGACCTCCTCGCGCGCCCGCATCCAGGAATCGAGGACGTGCTCAGAAATTGGCACGGAGGACTGAGGTTATACGGAGACGCCTCTGTCCAGGAGAAAATCCGCTGATATATATGCATATGCACGCTTCCAAGTTCTGTTTTAAAAGTACGTAATACCAAGAGGGTATAAATTCAAAATCTACGAGATCCTTGGAAAGTTACATGAGGTATATTGTTTTTTAAAAGGAACGCTGTAATTCTGGTGACGAAAGCTTTTGATGAAGAATATAGAGTGTAATGTGGGTTACTGGTTGTAAGTGTTTCTTGTTCGTTGGGTACTTTGTATATTTTCATTGAGCAGAATTTCTCGCGGTTATTAGTATCGTAGCGAGGCCCTCTGGTAATTTGTCAAGGAGTGCGGACGATCGTGGCGGATGTACGGAAGGAAATACGAAGAGGTTTTTCTGCGCGATAGTCGAGCCTTGCCACGCGTACGAGTAGGAACACTTGTGGCCTCGCGTGATGGCGGATACATATTCCAAGGCACGAAGTGAATTTATCGTTTGTTTTTCTTATTAGTGTGAGTTGTTAGATGAGTGTATACGAGTGAGTTTCGCAGTTTCCACCAGGTCCATATAACGTAAGTTATTCAACATTGAAGTATAAAAATTCTCACGATATTTTGATAGAAAAACGTGTGAGTGTGCTGATAAAAGGTAAGGTATTAATCTATATTTATTTTATACCCACGAGCTTGTATTTTCTCATTGCCTCGCGCATTTGAAAAACTCGTTCAACGCGTGATATCGTTTGTTTTATTTTAAGACCCTTTAGTTTTTATTACAGACGTTATTGCAACGGCCACAAAAAAACACGCGCGCTGAAACTCGATCACATATGGTGTTATATGTTTATAACATTTTCATCGATACGGGGTTGGATTTTCTAACAGAGTTACTATAAATCATAAATATAAATGTAGAATAAAAAAAAACAGTGCACGAATGAAACTTGGAAAAGTTTTCAAAGTTATATTTATACGATATATTCGTTAAAACATTTGCGTGGCTGGAATTAGAATTTTATTTGATCGAAAATCATTACACTGTTGGTAATAAGTGTTATTAACCTTATGAACAATTAATAAATCTTATTTACCTTATAACCACGGCGTAACTCTATTTTAATTGCGATACTGTCTGCGATACGTTATAATCGGTGATTATTCGGAATCGATACTGTTGAAGAAATAGAATCGCCGCGATATATTTTCCCATAGATATTTATAGAAAGATAAAAGAATACCGATTGATGGTTCAAAAATGGTTTTCACCATAACGTATATGTCGAGCATTGAAACTCGATTAAACTTTGATTCGCCGATGCATCGATTCTAGAGTACTCTCCCAGAACACAACCAGCGACTGCACGTTGTATTTCTTTTTATCGATACCGAATAGCCAATATAACATCCATATTTAAATGGATTTACAGTGAAATATAGATAGGCGCACGGAGTGGCTAAAAATTCGGGATACGATCCGAATAGAGGTGATCTCTCTTAGAAAAATGATTCCTAATGCCAGAAAATGACCTCTGCAATATAACGTTCTCTCTCAAGGAAGCCTCATTTCAAACATTCCAAGTAAACGTCCCCTTAAATACGCCCAATTACGCAGTTTTATATCTTTTCAATAGAAAATATAACTTTGTAGCAAGCTTCAACTCGTCGCAAAGCAACGATATTTTTTTTCCCAAGATATTAAGTACACGCGTTAGAAAGTAGAAAACTGTCATTTGTTCACAACAAATATTAAAAAAATACCATCCATCCATGACGTATATACTCATTATCCACAACTAACAGTTCCCATTAGATTTCAACCACATTATACGCGTCACGATGAGCAGACATAAAAAAAAAAAAAATACCATCCGTCCATGACGTACGTACCCGTCACACACAACTAAGAGGTCACGTTAGATTTCAAGCAGCGCGCTCTTGCACGTAGCAGAGAATATTATTCCAGCCTCGAATCCGGGTCTTCCGCGTGAAACTCTTCGCCGTCCGCATCGGTTCGTTACGGTTACAGTACCATAAGCGCGATCGGCGAGCCGGAAGAGAAGGTGGAAAGGGAGTAAGAAAAATGTGGAAAGGAAGGAGCGAAGGAGCAAAGAGGGGGTTGGGGGGGGGGGGCAACCGCGACGTCCAGCAGTGCTTCGTTCGCGAACACAAAGAAACTCGCGCCCCTTGTCTTCCCTCATAACGAGGAAAGAAGTTCTCCAAAGCGAACGTGACGAAGGGTTTCCTTGGTCGGATGAGCCTGGAAAATGCTGGCGGGGGGGTCGAAACTCGGCGGTGCGCGCCGCGACGTCGAAAATGGGACGCGGCATCTGGCCGTAATGAGAACACATAATGAGCATTATTAACTCTCGGATGGCGGGTTATTATCGGCTGTTTGGGCGCACGTCTTAATCCGGCCTGCTCTTATTCCTGTCCTAGGTGAGACACGGTTTGATCGCTGGACTGCTTGCCTTTGCTTTATCTTTTGAGAAGTGTCGTATTTTGTATGGCGTGGGATGAAAGGAAAGACGAGCAAGCTGGGTGCGAGGTTATTTGCACGCGGCTGATATACTCTTGGTTTGGTGTGCTTGTTTATTGTCAAAGCGGTGGTGAATGGCTTAGGCGAGGTTTACGTTGTTTCTTCGTAAAGTGGAGCTTACGCGAAAGATACTTAGTATAGACGTGTACTTCTTAAATTTGACTCGTACTGGTTTGAGTAATGTGACAACGGAACGTACATAAAAATGGTGAAAGTTCGGTAACAAAGTGAAATTCGATATAATACTTTGCTAGGGGAAAAATTGATTACCCAAAGGCAACCTAATTTAATCCTGCGCGGCTTTATGTCGAGGATAACTCGCTAAAATATTTTTTCTATAGGCGCTTTACAATGAACCGACTAAACTCTCTGACGCGCTTTTAATCCTGGTTATAAAAAATATGTTTTCAATAAATCCCTCCAGCGTGTATTTTGAGATATAACTCAAATATAAACTGCAGTGTCTATTGGCCCGTGCACGGTGGATAAATATCACGGATAGTTTACACACCTTCGAAAACCCAAACGCGAGCGTGCTTGGTACCTTGATAAAAATATATAGAGAAGGATCTTTCGAGGGATATACTTTCTACAAGAATATACGTAATACAGTGTGCCACATTAGCCCAGCTGTGCGAGCGGTATATTCGATGTAATCGGTAATACATTACGCGGAACGGCTTCGCCCTTCATCGGCGCTCTTGCGCAGACGTTGAGTAATAAATCAACCTAAGACTGGCTAAGACAAAAATGGAAGGTGATCGACGTGGATCGTGACTGAAAGAAGCGCAATAAAAATGTTATTCGATAACGCGCGATCTTGAAGCTCGACGGAATTTGCCCGCGAAATAATTTATTAACCTCGAGGCATATTTAACATTCTTAGAAAAAGGATATACTCTGTAAAGTATAACATGGAATTCTTTATTATAATAAAACGATGGAGCTTGACAATAAATACCATATGTACGCGTATATGCGTGACATATATATTGTTGTACGTAGGATACGTAATTATTTTATAGATAATTCACCACTTTTGTAGACGTCCATTAATTTTATCGATTCGCCCGGGGAACTGATAGCGCGGCATGGCAGTCAAGTAATAAATCACTTGACATAGAAAGTATGAAAAGAAAAGTGGTTCAAATTTAGCTCAATAGGGTAATATCCCTAATGGATCCCGCTACCTGAAGTGGAAATTTATCAGCCACGATTATCAATGTATCGATTAACAATATTATGAAATACCTTATAATCCCGCTTTCCCCGATAACGACCTTAAACGTTACAGTGCCTTAAACGTTAAATGCACGTGCCGAACGTTAAGATCTTCTATCGAGTAACGACACTGCAAAATTCCCCACAAGCTTTATTACGAAAAAGTACAAACACCTCGACGATCACCCCAACGAAGATACAACGAAAAATACAAAAAGCAAAATGTGTACGTTGAACGAAACGCATTTTAAGCGATTATTCACGAGCATACATTACCCTCTACATACACCACCATGCGTAATTAATAACCTCGAAAGCGTGGAAAAAATCGAATGATCCTTTAAAATATCCTCTCAACCCCCACTAGCAGTACCTACATACACACAAACATACGTGCTACCATTACGCCTCACACGCGCACGTAATTAACAACGCGAGAGCATGCAAAAAATCGGCTGATTGTTTAAAATATTTTTTCCAACCCCTATATATATATATATATATATACATACTGCGGCGAAGTTTATCACAACAACGTGCCTGTCGATAAGAAAGGGGGCGGACCACGATGACTCCGCGAGGTGCGAAAGCCGCTCAGGCGCGCTTTATAACGTTCCGGGGTTATAAATACCTCGAGGAGAATTTATCCGGAAAGTTTTCCACGATGCCCGTCCCTAGGCGGGTTTCGGATCGCGGATGGGGCGGCAAAAGGGTGGAGGGGAGGGGGGAGGAACGAATCATCGCCGATTAAATTGCGTCCCCAGCCGGTGGATTATACTCTACGGCTTGATCGGCGACACCTAAATTCCATCGAATGAATTCCGAGTAACGGTGGAATTCCTGCGTAATTCGGCCGATCGATTAAGTTTTACGATTGACCCCTGCCCCCCCCCCCCTTTCCTCGCCAAAGAGGGGCGAGTTCGCAATTCCGCGCGGATCGGAATTGGCGCCGAGCTGTGCAGGCATAAGACTAAAGTTATAGGAACCCGATTCGCTGGCTATCCTGACTTTTAATCCTCCACCGCCACTTCCGCAAGCCACGCTCCTGTCCTTCGTTAACCCTGCGTAATCGACGCTTTTGTGGCGATCGATGCACCGACTATGGTGTCGTTTCTCGGTTTCTCAGTTATTCGATGTTTCACGGGGAAGGAGGAAGTGGTTTGTGCGCGAAGAATCGTTTAGAGATTGTGCGGTTAGGTTTTGGTTTGTATCGATATATGCGGATTGGAAGTGAGTAGGTGAATTATACGTTATGTTGATTTTACGGAGGTTTATGGAAGGCTGAAGGATCTGAAGGTACAGTGCTTGGACTCTAGTGATTTTTTGTTCGAAAGCGTATGGGATTGCGAAAGAAACTAGAGTCCTTCTATGGCGAGTAACGACAAAGAGAATTGACTTGTCCATTCGTGTATCTATTAACACTACGGATATCGATTGCAATCGATGCCCTTTAAACGACTCGGGGATACTGCCGAGCACCAGAATCGCCATGCGCGAAACGATCTACCTTAACTACGACACTCCTGCGTATTCCTAACAACCGAAGTACCGTTACAACTACGATCGAGCGAGCGTTCGAACAAGCAACTATTGTACCAGGAGCAAATGTGCCATAACGGAGCGACGTTCAAACCTTCATCCAAACAACATTAACCGACCAAACGAAATGACCTCCACTCACCATTCCCCCAGGTTTAAAGTCCTCCACGACTTTCCAGCGCCACTTACCAGCGTTGCTACCGAATAAGTTACCTCGATTCTGGAGTCAATAAATTCAAGAGCCCTGCCAGCGATCGGAATTGACTTCGACTTCTCTAGTAGCGTTAGGACGAAGTTACAGGGGCCGGTTCTCGAGTCGTTCCATCCCTCCCTCGACGCTTAATAGTCCCCCTCCCTCTCTCTCAGCCTCCCCTCCCCTTCACCTCGCAACGACGAACCCTCCCGCGGGAGCGCGGTTTCATAAATGTGGGGAAAAAGTTTTCTCTAAACGGGTAACTTTTAATTTCCAGTTGACGTTCGCTTTAACCTGCCAAAGGAGGTCGCTTTTATAACCGCGGCCTGGGATATGCCCGCGGGGGTATAACTCCAAAAGGCAGCAAAACCGAATTTTCCACGAAAAACAGCTGCTTGCCTCGCAACGCTTTTCCAGCTGACCTCACCCCCCCCCCTCCGCCCCTCGTCGGCGATCCTTTTCATACCCTTTCGTTTTTATCGCTCCGCTCGTTACGCCGCCGCGGCGTAACGTTTAATCCCTTCGTAACCGGAAGCCCGCCGGGATCCTGGCTGCGTCCGCATCACTTGAAACCAGAGGGAGAATATCGCGTTGCGGGAAGTGCGATCGCCGAAGGAAACGTAGGCCTTCGAAGGTAATCGAAAGCTTTGAGTTCGAAATGCTGGATATTTTAAGGGCACTACTTTACACGTTGTCTTTAAATATTGGAATATGCGTACAGAAGAAATGAGAGTAGTTTTTTCTTTGATGATGATGAAAAGTGGCTCTTATTTCTCTCGAATGGACAATCGAATATTTCGCGAGCGCTCGTGAGTACGCGCGAAGATCAGGATTGCTTGCGCGAATAATGTGGTTTTTCAAGAAAATCGTGTCTTCTGCCTCGCAAAGGTACGATAAAGGTAGTGGTGCTGCTGGTGGGATTATTTGGAGTAGATAAGAATAATGTCGCGCAAGGAAGGTGGACGTTTGCCCGATTGTTTAATGCATCAGCGGTGCGTTTGTACGAAAGGTGGATCATAAAATATTCGGCAACGCAATCACGAAAATTGCATGGCGTACGCGCCAAAATAAGTGCGGAATGTATGCCGCATTTGTATGATTGCATTTCGAGGAAAACGGCGCCGCGGAATATTTTGGATGCCTTTATCCCTACGTCGTATATTAATCTCGCAGCTTCGTATAGTGATGATCGAAAGAGCTGACTTTTGTACATTTACGGATAAGCTTTATGTCATTGTTATGAATGCATCGGGACAATATTTGGTACCTGTCTGCAAATAGGACGAGGTAAGCACATTGGCGCTTTCGAATTATTTATATTCGAAATGTGCGGTATATAAATACACAGTTCGCTTTTTCTCTTCGATACGATATTTATAAGCGCCGCGCAATTGGCAGCACTTATAAATATTGTATCGAACAGAAAAAGCCATGCCGCTCTCATAATTTATGCAGAATTTATGCACATAACGACACGTGCTCTGCGTGTACCGCTAAGTTCATTTAAAGGTAGAGCTTATGATTCATCGATGAGTCACTAGGTGCTTTCACGCACGCCATAATCCATGAAGTTCTCTTGGCAAGAATTTTGTATACGTTTTGCGGGGTTTTTCGGTACGCGTGAAAATACGCTTGCTGTCGCTTTGTTTTTATTTTTAAAGCGTCTCAAAAAAAATGAGTGTCACAGGACCGGTTTTAAAAGCGATGTAATTTTAAAGCTCGGTAGAGGCTTAAATCCCCGCTGAGTAGTTTATCCCCAGCTTGAGATTTAAATAATTAAACAGCGAATGGGTTGATTGCATGCAGAAAAAACCCTGACCCTTCTCAGCGGAGGGTGTATTACAGGAAAGTTTTTACCAGGCGATTAAAGAGGATCATGATGAAAATGAAGATTAGGGTTTTTATTTACAGGTAGCTCGATGAGATATTATGCTAGGCTATTAGCGGTCGAATACTATTAAAAACGAAACAAAAACATGTAAAAACAGGCTAAAAATGTACATATTTTTGCACAACACGATAGACAAGCACGTACGATATAAATATAATGAAAGTAACGATTTACAAAAGCAAGTCCTGCTGATTACTCTCACGATCAATAATAAACCTTGATGTTGAAATAATTCTTTTTAATTTAGGAAAACCTTATTCCTTGCATGGAAGAATCTTTGGCATGTGCGACTAAAAGCTCAAGTTTGAAAACACCATGGATACCTGACAATAGATTCAAGATGGACTTTTTCATAACGTTTCTATGAACATTTCGAACAGTCCTGATTTCTTTATATTTGCGACAAACGACCAACTTTTCTTTCCAATTCAATCGAGCTTACCTGCGATATCAGAAGCCGCGTGGAAGACGACATCGCGCTAAGTCTCGCTATCCAGTCTCTGTATCCAGGGCTAATAAACGTCAATGGCGAACAATCGTCCCCGCCTTGTCCATTCTGAGGACCGACATCGACGCGGATAAAGAATGATATCAAAGGCGTCAGGAGATAAGGGCCGTCGCCTTTATGTTTTATTCATCGTCATATCGACAAGAGCCGGCGTACGAATATCGCGCTAAATGCATCCTACTTTCGTGCCTCCTGCCGTGCACGTACGGCCAATTATTCCCAGCGATTCATTACGCACGATATCGCCGCTGGACGAATTATTCGCCAAGCAAGTCGTCGTCGTCGTCGAAATACGTACACTGCGGGCCATAAGTATTCGGACACCGAGAACACCTTAACGAGCAGTCTGATAGTGATGCACTAAAACACTGTACCAGCGTAATGAGAATGATTTTATAATTTATATAATCACGCTGTATATTTATCGCGAAGATTTTAATGCTGTATCATTCATTTCGAGATGGGCTGTATCGAATTATGGACATCATGCGAGAAGATAAAGTTTACTCTTTTGGATTGGTAATTAATGAGGCAGCTGTTATCGTTGATATTGGTGCTGCGTTTTTCATTGTTATCATATGTTGAGCAAAGCTTTTATAGTGATTGATCAGCGATGGTTAAATAGTGGCTCCGTGCGTTATGGATGAAATAGACATTGGAATTCTTGGTAAACCGACTCGTACCAATTTCTCCATTTTCGCGATACACAGGTGTATCGAGTGATATTCACAGGCGTGCAGTAGTCTGGAGACTTTTGGTCAGTAGTGTACGTCTTTACACGACCTGAATAGGATCTCCTGGGCCGACAGCACTTTCGTAATTATGCGCATCCATATGCACGCGCCGGCGTGGCCCTTGCACATGCACCGTGTTGCATGTGCAGGCGCGTAAGAAAACACGGGCCTCGCGTGATCCGTTCGAACTGCACTACCCCGGTTCGAACACCAATCGGGACACGCGATAGTGCGATTCTTTTTGCGTAAATCTCCCTCTTTATCCAGGAGAAAATCAATTCGAGCACGCTCCCCGCAGCTTTCGCAATCAATGAGCCAGGGCTTACTATTTTTCGAGCGGTCTCGCATTTATGTTGTCAACCCTAAACAACTCGCTTAGCTGTAATTCAATGTTGCAATTAGCATTACGACTCATTATCCATTATTCATTCATTATTCATCATTCGCGATAGGTGTTGATCCACTTGGTTTACAGTGTAATATGCAAAGTTCTGGCATACGAGATTCACCAGTAAACCATCGTTAGTTATTGCCTTAACCGTTTGAATCTATCGTTGTAAAGGCCAATGAGGATTACGTAAGATACATTGCAGCATATATGTTCCTCACTCATCAGTGTGCATCGAGTATCACTTCCAATGTTTTCAGTCGTGTTATTTTAATTATCCCTCGGCCACTCTTTGCAGCCATAGCAGATTCGATTAACATGAATTTTGTATTTAACGTTGTCCAGTGTGGCTTGCGCGCTAAGTGCGTCGCGCATGTTTAATGCCCGCCGCCATTCGGCTTAGTGCTCGGATGGCCAAATCGGAATTGCGATATGATTGATATTTCAAACGTAATTAAACTCGCTGCCAATTTTGGCGGAGCTCGCCGGTAATTAGTAGCCGGTCACTAATCCGCTTTGTACACGCAAATATTTATTTAATAAGGGAGTATTCCGCGGTTTTCCATCGCGAAAGGCTTTGTTTTACGCTCAAATCCCTCTTCGTTCGTTAATCCTAATGCAACCGCGATACGTTTTCGTCAGTCGATACCCGCAACAATATTGTCCCCTCCATTATTAATCTTATTTATCGTATCTACCGCGCTCCAAAAATATGAGAAAACAACTTGACAGCGCCGATACTGAATTTATCCACGTTGCTTCTTTATCAATTCACGGCACGCGCGCGATCCGCTATTGACACAGGTGACGGATACGCCAGAAAAACAAATGGTTTGCACCATCGAATTGGCCACCGACATATCCGCGCTGTCCACTCTTTCCAAAGCTTCAAATTCGCGCGCTAACAACCGGGAAAAGCACAAAGCGGCCTGGCAAGCTCCGGCGTAATTACCTTAAGGAGGAAAACCCCGAGTAACACTCCCCTTGAGCGATCCTCTTTGCATAAAACATTCTAGCCCCTAAAGATTGAAACACTACCCTGGGTATCGGGATTTAAGGTGGATCACATATTCCCAATTACTAACAAGGATACACTTTACACGATCCAAGGCTCGCTTTTCTCCACTGCCACCTTCGTTCTTCTCAAGCATCTCTACTATCCTCACATACATATATATCCCACTCGCGCATCCACTCGTCCATTCGCACTACACGCCTGTCGATAAGAGTGCAAAAGCACCAAGGCACGAAGGAGCTGCGACAGGATAAAAACGCAACGCCCTCAGGAATCCTACGTTACGCGCAACAAAAGCCCTGGTTCGTCCAAATGTCCTCCCTGTTCGTCGCCTCTCGCCCTCTCCCTGGCCCGCGATTCGTCCCTGGCGATGAGCCAAAAGGAGCCGCGGCACGCGGCCGAAAAGAAGGAGGCTTGGTGCTTTTCTTCCTAATGCGAGCCAGCAGGGAAGGCGGCCGAGCGGTTTAGTAAATTCAGGCCTGCCAAGGTATACGCCAGGGCGCGGCGGTCCGACGTGCGGGGCGGGTGGGTAGTTACCAAACCGCCTATCAAGCCAGGACCTACAGGTTGGCGTGACTCGCCGTCTTTGACCAACGTTTCGCTTAAGTACGTGTAACTTGTGGCCCGCTCTGTGAGCGTACCTATAATACGTACGGACTGGGCACGGACTTGCTCCTTGGGCGATTTCCTGCCGCCTTTCCGACGCTATCCGCTGATGCTATTTATAGGGGGATGAACGCCCCAAAAATATAAATAGAGAAAATCGCCGGCGCGGCTTATCGTCAGGCCGGGGCACGAACTGGTTGCAACTTTGTAGAACTGCTCGCTATCAAAGGGGTCACGATACTCTGAAGGAGGGAGTGGGTTTGTTCTGGATGTGAATACGCTTCGCTCTTGGGAAGAAGTGAGGTGTTTTTTTTCATCGCTTTCCTTGCGTCGATGGTTAATAGGGTTTTATTTGAACCAAGAGGATTTTTTGGAGTCTCCCCTCTCGCTTTTTCTTCCTTCAATACGATTTTTTGGTATGTTTTTTAATGGTTTTTTTATCAGGCGAATAGGTAGTTGCGCGTTATTTATTATGCTATGTTTATGGTGTTGTAGCTTGAGAAGGATTTTGCACGAGAGTGGAAACGTCAGTTTTTTTTTTTTTTTTTTTTTTTTTTTTTAAGCTTCGACCACTAGGATCATTAGCTACTATCATTAGCTACCACTAGGTTTTTATTAATGAAATGTAATGCGGTCTTGGATGGAATAGAACCTGGTTTACCTATGTTTACATCAGTTTGACATAACATGGTAAAAGAAAAGGACTTTGACCGTTTCTTTTTTGTTACACGGTTTATTTTCTTTGATATTAAAAAAGGGAAGATGTTCTTTTTCGAACGTGTTGATTCAAATGCGTACTTGGATCGATGCGTCAAATCTGTTTACGTTTAATCCCCTGCTAACCATCCAGCTTTGTTCCCTTATTCTGTTTGTACCGAATGAGTATGAGAATTGTACTGAAATAAAAATAGAGACAAATTACCAATGTCGCTTGAGCATGGACATCGTGTATCAGGGTAAAGTTGGAGCTGCAGGTCCTAATTCGGGACACGACTAACGAAGCAACGGCCAGACAAATTTCTGCACATACACAAATTTAATACTACGTGCCAAAGGTGTCTCGTGCTTGATTGCTTGTACCTGTACTCAATAAATCCTCCACCACTACTATTTACACCAAAGCAACGATACATAAATCGAGAAAATCACCGATATTTCTTATTGGTGGTATAATTACAACATTAATCAATATACTAAATAGAAGCAAACTAGCCATACCATAGAAAAACAACAGCAAAGCAATAGATACCGTGCAAATTTCATTGCTCCACGTATAACAATTTAACCACGTCTATACGTACAATATTTAATCCACAGTATTTACTGTCATTACTTGCAGAAGATAAATCTGCCAAAATATAAATAGAGAAGCCTTCCTCTTATCGATCGAAGAAGAGAACAGGGAGCGTTTCCACCATCGATCACCGTATCGAGCGGAACTATAATATATCGAGCTCACGGGGCTAAAACGTTCATAACAAAGCAACGATCGTCCATGAATGCCTTCGGTCAGGATATGAGAAATTCCCATAAGCCGGCCTCGCGGATCGATTTCCGCGTAAATATGATTTTTGGCCATAAATTATGCGGACTATCTCCTTGGACGTGTATTTTATGCGTCATGGCTGCAGAGCGGCAGCGTACGCTACCGGCATTATATATACGTTCCATTCTTGTTGGGCCGCGAGTATATGGTACATTAAATTGCTTTTCCAGGATAAATGGTCGCGGGGATAGCGAGGATTGGTTGGGCGTGAAGATAACTGTGATCAGTCGGAACTTTCGTGATTGGTAGGTTCAAGGAACGGGAATCCGCTGGAATTTATACCAAATATTATGTATCAGTGTGGATCTCGAGTATGGTAACAACGTTGCCGCTCCTATGGGCTATGATCATGGCTGATTGAAGGTCTTATAATGTTAGTTATTCTGGGCGCCGCAATTTTGAACCGGTATTTGGAGAAAAGGGGGGCGGTATGTTAAAGGGACGTGATTCGGCAGGAATTTATATTAAATCGAGCGCCCCATTGACAGTGGCGGTTGGATTAACCGCTATTACAGCAGATTGTAGCCGCACTTGCAGCTTTTCGAGTATAATTGTCAGACGTATTGGATAGGTTAAAGAAAAAAAAACACTGTTACCACGACCTATGCGAAATATGTCAGAATCTATGTAGTTTGCTAAAAAAAAACCATGACACTCTTTCTCGTGTTATCGCCAACGACAAACTTAATGTATCCTCGCTTACAAGGAAGATTTATTATTTCATCTATAACCCTTTCTATTCGCTAAAACTTGACATCCTCGCAGGTGCGCGCGGGATACTATGTCGAGGCTTGAATCCAGCTCATTATAATAACAGTACTATTGGCAATAACGGCGATAATAGAGCATCGCGCGTGCTGCAATATTCAAGTCATTATCCGAGAGACAGGGTCGGTTCATTGGCATTCGCAAAGGGCATTGTTTATCCAATTTGAATCACTTCCGCGTCCACTTAAACCGTTATAAATAATTTTGGGTCCACAGACAACGGGCAAAGCGGCTCTCTAAATCACTAAATCAAGCACCCCTGTATTATGGCACATACGACATTAATGTTTCACTCTGTTAACGGAGCCCCTGGAATAATGAAAATTCATGCATCGTTTATGCAACGTATAATGCTCGGTAAACGATTTGATTTACATCGGTCATCGTGACGGATCCACGCACTGGAATAATGATCGCAAGTATCGGCCAATCTGTTCATTGTTTTGCGATGGACAGAGGTATTTCTGCTTTTACGCGCCAACGATTCGGTTGATGGCCGCTCGTCAGACATTCGCGGATCATCCATTAGTCGAATCTCCGTCGAAACGCTCATACAGGATGTTTAGAAAAGATCGTTCGATATTTATGTGCTACACAGAGAGCACTGTGCCGAGTGCAAGAGCTTTGGCAAACGTAAGTTGAAAGGCTGCTTCTGAAATCAAAATATTTCTGAACTGCGATGTGATGATCGCCACTCAATTTCCATGTACACTCGGAATCATTAATTTCTTCCGCTGAAGAGGAGCAAGCAGAAGCTGGAATACTACAGTGGAGGTGGTACCAAGCGTCGGAGACCGGCTGGACCTGATTTATCGACTCTACGATCGACATGCTTGCCATTTACGAACTACGCAGAAACTTATAATCGTGATCGGTGTAATACTTATCGATATATTTAGTTGCACTGTTCGTAGGAGCAGGCGAATATAATATTATGAAATGGAGCATAAATTATTGCCGGTATAAAGAAAGGTACCTTACTTTAAAAATTATTTCTAATATTTAAGCAGGTGTATTTTATACGAAATAAATCTCTGATAAACACACCTCTAATATCCGACTAATAAAAACCTAGCAGTATATGAATCACAATCTTATTATATACCAAATGCCCTGTCTTAGAAAAGTTTATCTTTCGATCTACCTTTAACGATGAATACTACGTGCCTTACGCGTTGTATAAATATCGAAAACAGTTATCCTTTTCAACACCCTGCATTCCCTCAGCGAGCGCGATTTCTCCTCGTCGGCAGCCCGCAAAAGCCGGCCATCGCGAATAAACAGAAAAACCCGTGCGCTGTGCTCACCTGGCCGTGATTTATTTTCCTGGAAACGCGTTGCGGCCGCATAATTCGGGAATTTCATTTACACGGACAGAGCCCGCGGGGATGCGCCCGAGCATAAATAATGGCGAGTATAAAAATCAGCGGCCAACTCGTCAACGGTGAGGCCTGGGCCGATTGATTATTGCCCCAAGCACTGCGCGACGCGCGAATGCATTTTTCCCCCCTGCAGTGTGGCGGCGTCTCTGTAATCGGATCGCCTCGAAAATGCAAAAACGGGATATTCAGGATCGTTCGGAAAAATAAGTTCTTGGCTCTCATTGAACGGACTAACCGGTGCTCTCTAATTATAACGCACTGTAATAACTTGGGATCCGAGCGTTTGTCTCCATAACGCAACTTTGCCGCGCTTAAGCGGCGCAAACTGTGCTCGCTAATTGTAACATACGATGGCGGCTTAACCTTAACCGTTCATCCTCGTAATGCAATGCAATCGGGAATACGTGATATCTGCTCGCCAAGGGACGTGACGGGAAGGCTGAAAAACGAGGAATTGTATTTGCATTTTAATACGCGGCCCGTGTATACGAAGGCTCGCGCACTCCGCTCGCGGTTACAAGCACGGGGCCTGCGATCCTCAAAGTGCGACACTGATTCCTACTAAGATTTACTTCGCACTTTGTACGTAATTTGTACTGGCGCAAATTTGTGCTCGTGCAAATCGGGTCGGGCGTAATCCACGCTGGTGCATGCAATTTCACGGCTGACCAATGTGGTTCGTTAAAGAAAGGTGCACGGCGGAAGCTTTGTTCGGTCGAGAAACTCGAGCACGAATGGCAGGTTTAAAAAGTAACTCGTAATAATCGTTGCACCTGTCGTCGTTGGCATCCAAGTGGCAGATCCTGACGCTTCTCCTCGATTCTCCTTTTTACTGTTTACCTCGGCGCTTTCCAATTCTTCCGAGCGCGGTCACTTTTTTCAAACTCCACTCCTCCTGTCCTTTGTCCCGCTCTGTTTTCCGCTCGTCGTTGTCCCGGTATTAATGGTAATTACGGCTAATTACGGACCGTTAATTATACGCGATTGCGCGCATAATGCAATTCCCAGTTTACGTTTCTCGTTTCAGGGAGCGCCGAATTAAATACAGCGGTGCCTCCCACTAATGGCAAGGATCATAAATAATTTTTGTTCGCCGATAGCGAATTCTGAAAGCCGCACCGCCCTAGTTTCACAGTCGATCCTGCGTTTGCTCTTTGTTCCCTTCGAATTCCCGTCGAATGGCTAATGGCTTGTTTTTGGATACACGTCCTACTCGCTGTGAGAATGAAATCGAATCTTGCAAGAGTGGCGCTTTTGCAGCAGTAACAATATAATAATTGCAGCCGTATTATAAAGAAAAAAAACATTAGGATATGTTCATTGATAAGGATCCAGGGTTTTACGACGAGAAAACGTACAGATCGATTTATATAGATAGATAAGAAATATTGAGTCCTAGTCCAGTTATCCAATGGTCCGATTTGTTTTTCTACTTTTTTTTTCTTTTTCTATATAGGGTACTTCTCCACCTTCATTCTTAAATTGTCCTAATCTTTAATTCAATGTATTTATTATATCTTTTAATTATTTGAGCCACACAACCGTGGCCAAAAATCATGTCCCACACACGAATGTCGATCTCGTCGACGAAGCTTTAATTCCAGATAGATCAGAGGAAGTATTAGTACAAGTGTACGTGCTCGCTATGACCTCTATCAAGTGTTATTAGACAAGAAATATTCCCAAAATGCATGATAAACCGTTCGAAATATCTAATACTAAAACGAGTTACATGAAACAGTATTTGAAACGGCCTTCCATTCCTTTCAGACCCATACTCTGCATCGTGGCAGGGCCCAACTGAAATTAGCGCGCGAGCGGCGTTACATCGCACCCCGAATCGACGACGATTCGCATTCGACTCGATTAATTTTAATTTCATCCTCCGCCTCCTCGCTCGCCTTCCACGCAGAGGCGACGAAGCGATCGAGCATCATCCATCATCCGAGAGTTTTATTAACTTTCGTCCACTCCCATTCCCCCGCTTCTCGCTACCCGCCGCCCCGATCCGTCGTCCCAGGTTACTGGCCTAACAATGGCGATGGCTTTTGAGACAATGCGCGACCCTTTCTGCCTTTATTATCTCCGCCGAGACGCCGCGCTCAGGGAAAGGACCCAACGAGGCGCTTACCCGCGAGATTATAAGCGATATTGCTATCGAACCTCCTTACCTCGTTGCCCCGCTTCCTACTCGCGTCTTACGACTTCGACGGGCCGGCCGACATTATTCTTCTTTCATTTAATCTCCGGCACGGAATTCCGGGGTCATTTCATTAGGACATACCGATTCAATGTGGAAGTGCACGGTTTACGACGAGTTCATGTATATATTAAAGTGATTTTGATTGAATTTTGGAAAAAGAAAGATAATGTGTTAATAGAGTTTTAATGATTATAAGAATAGTTGAATTTTGAGCTCCGTAAGATACATGAGTCGCTGCTTATTAAAGAATGTGTTAACCTCAGTCTTAGTCTTTCTTCGTCATTATAATAGGACCTTCTTTAATACTGTATTTCAGTGAGAATTCTAAAAGCTTATACTCCAGAAATGATCACAGTACTCGAGCTCGAATTATTCGTGCAGAAGCCGTTTTTTGAATTTTATCGTGGTTTCGTTTGTAAAATCCTATACAAAGACACGCGAAAGAAATATTTAATCGGATAGATACTACAGAACGATTTCACAGCTATTTGTGGGAGGTAGAAGAGGCTTACTGTTCGTAATGAGCATTTACGGGTGCAACAAAGTGAATTCGCGGTCGCGCGCGAACCGATCCTCGTTAACGATAAGCCCCATATCAGCGCCAGACCACAACGCATTTATCCTCCTTCGGCCTTCGCTCCTCAATTTTTCAAGCCGCGCGTAGGACGTGCGCTGGCCTTCTTTCCCTTTATCGCGACCATCGGGATTAGGACACAATGGAAAGGGGTTTCAGTGGGTCGCCGTGGGTTCGGTGGACGGATAAGGAGAATGGATGTACAGGACCGTTCACGAGTATCCTGATACCTGGCAAATTCAGATAAATAGCCCATTAATCCCGCAACAGCCAACTTTGCCATGTGGTAATATAATGGTTGGGAGCTATTACATTTCTGTCGTGTAACATTGCTGCGTTTGTACGCTATAACCTCTGAAATCATCGCGTAAGATAATACCTTAACTCGAATATGTATATCCGTACAATATACACGATATGGCGAGGACTCTAATATTAATACCGAATCCGATAATAAATAATTTTGGAAAATACTACATATAAAATACAAAGTAATTCCGTGTAACTTTACTTGCTTAAAGATTATACTTAATCCTTTGACAAGGACAGTATAATTCGTGCAAACCGAGACGAGAAACTAATGAGCGAAGCTAGATATGCCGGGTATTTCGACGAGATTCCAAAGTGTGCTTCGACGTGCGCTCTCCCATAATAGCGTGTGCGTTATATCGCGATGTTACTTTGTAAATCGAAACGATCCGCCGCGGCGGCATCCCAAAGGGCCCGTCGCGCTTTTGCGAGTTGCTCACTTGCGTTTATTTCTCTTCGAGAAGGGCCACACTCGCGAGCGGAAGTTCGCAGACGATACAAATGATCCGGCAACGGCTAACAGCGTTCCACGCTTCATTGCGCGTAATCTCGATTCTGGGAATTTATCCGGGAAATTTCCGGGCGGCCTTTCGTAATCAGTTCGCCACGTATTTCACGGTTTTTGCCGGCGAGCAACGAACGCAGCTGACCGGCCGTGTGCGGCCTGCGAACGCCAGAAATCCATAATCTAATTAGCCGAGTTCCGTGGCAACGAGCGATGGAAGAAGTGAAAATACAGAAGGCTACTGTACAACGCGTCAAAAAGGCGTGTTTTCGTGCAATGTTTCGACCGCTGCTTTGATATAACGCGATCCCTCGTACAGCGCGTCGAGTAATGGAGAGTAAGAGTTGACTGTATTTGAGAATGGAATCTGTTTCAGTTGAGAGTTATGTTATTAAGCTAATGACCAAGATTACGAAAGTATTTTTAACTTTTTTTTTAATTAATAATGAGAGCACGATACAGAAGATCGTGTAATTGTAAGAACAATCAGTGAGAATCATGATAATTTTGCTCGCTGGCGTGCGGCTCAGATAATTAAATGGTTACTAAGTTATGAATTGGAATGAAATTAATATTGGAAAATTATGAAATTCAAGGTGGTGAATAGAGCCGTATCAAAAGAAATAGATTGGAAAAAAATCGGATACTGGGGCAACTGGACTGGGACTTATCAGTACGATACCTATTGTATAATTGCGTTTTTATTCGAATTCAATGAGGCAAAAGGTTTTTTACGTACATTGATCGTATTCATTTTCGAGGCCATTTGGTATGTACACCATTTATGTTTGAAATATCAAATAAAATATGAAATTTAAAAAAAAATCTAAAGCAAAAGATACTTCGTGAAGCGTAAAATAAAATTTGGCACAGCCATAAGCATTTCGTACGTGTTATTCTAGTTTACAAGCGTCGTGCGAAAAATATTCTCGTACATCAGGATTTCTTATAAAGTAAATTCTCGTAGAGCAGCAACGCGTTAACCGCGTTATACGGGAGTCTACTTTAAATATTTCGTCCCCGTGCTCAGCGGCTACGGCGCGCCGTTTAATCTCCCCAAATTTGATGCGATTACTTTGCGTGCACCAGCGAATCCGTACAGCTCGCGCATTAATTTTAAACCTTCGCGCTAAAGGGTTGCCTGCATAAACTCCGCTGTATTCCTGTAATAAATCCAAGGGTCCCGCGTGAGAACGACCGTGCATTCGCGTAGAACCCGTGCAAAATACCGAAGGGTAGTCCTGCCGTGATTCGAGCGTTGCGTCGTAGGTCAGTGACCTTAGAAGTTGCGTGAGAAGGGAAAGGGGAAAAGTCGGGGAAAAAGTCACGAGAGGACGAGAAGGAAAGACGCGTTGTAAGGGGGTCGTGAAAGTTGCAGATACATCGGTGCCATGGAAAGTCGAAAACGATGGAAAGACAACGAAACGTAATGTCGGGCAACTCGTAGATTTGTTATTCAAGTATTTAATCATCGTGGCTGGATACAATATATTATTTCAATCATCGTGGCTGGATACGATATATTATTTTAATCATCGTGGCGGGATACGATATATTATTTCAATCATCGTGGCGAGATAGGATACATTATTTCAATCATCGTGGCCGGACGCGATGTATTATTTCGATCCTCATAGCCGAATTGAGGATTCCTTCTTTACCATAACGCGATCACCGATTTGTTGCGGACAAACGCCGTGTTGACCTCCTTGCATGCCCGGCATTGGAGTAAATACTCGACTGCACTACGCTACGGCTCGCTCGCGGATTAGACGACTGTTTACATTTCAAATGCACACAAAACAGTTCAACATTTACCGCGATTATATTTACCTAGGCTGATGATTTCACAAACGTCCGGGGTATTTAAGCGAGATCTGTCGTGGAACTCTTACGATCTAAGTACAACCGAGTCGAATGAAATGGATAATCGCTCAAAGCTCGAGCGAATTGCCCCAAGTCCACGATTCCCCTTTGAAAATAGTATATCTAAATTTGTCAATATTTGCAAACATCCGCGCGTTCCAAAGCGCAATTATTGGAACGCCGTAAGGTAGACGGAAAGGACAGAAGAGTGCGAGAGAGAAAAGATCGACAAACTGTCCCTTGCATCTGGCTTGTATTCGTACATCACGCGGGTCCTTATTCTGACAGCGACACGGGTTTGCCCCACCTTTCGCGCGTAAAACTTAATTAACGAATTCCGCCATCACTTCCCTCGCTCCTTCCGCGGCCTCTTTATTCATCGATCCGTTTATCAGACCCGTCTGCCCTCTCGCTCGAGCCTCGATCATTTGCTATAACTATGCGTTCGAACAATGGTCTCCAGATTAGGCCGGGATTGGCGGTTACACCGGTTCCTACACAGGGCCCGCTGTTTTTGTCATGCAAAACTAGGCTCGGATCCTTTTCACGGGGGGCCAAAAAAAAAGTAATTTGCGGAATTCGACAATCCTGACGAATTGGCCGGATTTCAGCAGCGCACGTTTATTCGTACGCGATGATCGAAGATTGACGATCGCGAAGCCTTGCTTTGTTGAATTCCACACGCGGGACTAGAGTTTGTCAGGTGCGCACGGTAATCAGTGGCACGTGCTCTATCAGTGTAGGTCGAGTCGTGCCGGCCTACTGGCTTCTGTATACAAGCCGGCTCTATGAACAAAGCGAGGGTTCCTCGGGATATTTGCACGTTTTGCACGTAATGCTATGGCGTTGTTAAACATGGACGATAAGTAACCAGTGCGTCCGATGACGGACGAATAAGTCGCGTAATCGACGAGTATGGAATACAGTACGTATCACGAGTACGTCTATGCGTTGTAATACGAGGTATTGAGAGTCTATACAGAACTAGACTTACTCTCGATAAACGCAGTTTAAACTGTTTCATGAGGATTTTCATCAACACTATTCCTACCAGCCATTTTCCAGGCGGATTTAAGTGCACCAAATATATTCTCACAGAAAAAGAGGACGAAGGAAAAATGTCGATAGATTAATTTATCGATCCGTACGCTGCGAGAAAATCATGAAAAATCTCAAAAGTGACCGCGCCTCAACGTTCTACGATTTTTCAAAGAAACCACTAGGTAGGAATATTATTAATATGCGAATGCTGCATACAGAAATACCCGTCGAATTATAAATCTTTACCATCGATATTATATTAATTCGTACTAATGATACTGCATCAATATCATGGCACTGCGTTAATATATGCAGTACAGGCATAACGTCATGTACCGATCAACGCAATTGGCGCCACTAGCATCGCTCGTTCTCGCGAGGAGATAGCTCAACGAATTACAGTATCCGATAAACCGACAGTTTTGCTCATTTTTTTGCAACGTCCCCATTCGTACATTTTGCTTCAAGCGCGATATCCGAGTCGCGACGTGACGAATCGCGCGGTCATCCGATAGCGCCGATGCGTAAACCTGCAGCGAGGATAAATGAAAGGGTTCGAAAGGGCGCAGGACGAAATCCGTCGTAGGCAAAGGAGCGGGCGATAAGTTAAGATCAGCGTGTAATTGGAAAGAATGGCTTTGGGGGGCGAGGCCAAGGGGAAGCCAATCCGAGCGATTCGTTCTCAGAAGTTGACTCTTTCCTCTCGCGACTACTCCCCCGCTTCCTCCGTCCCGAGGGTGTCTTTAAACAGCGAGATTGAGATTAATATCGTTACGGATGTTTCTAATCGGCCTCATTTATAAAAGGGTGGAAGCTCAGGGCGATATCTATATTCGCGTAGGATTCTATCCGGAAGAGGAAGAAGTCCTACTCACGAGTTCTTTGGGAGATTCATTATTTTTTGTCCTCACCTCAATCCGTCAACTCGAACACTTCATCCTTGGCATCGACTTTCGCGATCGCGCCCAATTCGAAATATATTTCCACGAATTCCAAATACCCGGATTTACCTTGGCTCGCGAACCATTGCTTTTCTAACCGTTGCGCGCATATTTATCAGAAATATATTCTACCGGGGAGATATAAATAATGGAAGCGGTACTGCTGATGCGTGCACCTGTTCGGTTGAATTTTTCCGAAAACGCTTTCGGCTTGACGCACCGCTCGTATCTGCTTTTATAAGTGTAATCCATTTATTTTCATTCCCGGCACTTTTTATTGCATTTCTCTACCAAGGGATTAAACTATTTTCCGCCCGGCCGTATAATCGACACTCGGGGGTGCGACATCGAGTAGCGTCGCGAAAAAGGGGAGTGGCGCTTTGGCTCGAATGGAGGTAAGAGGTTTAACGAATTCCTTTACCCGCTGGAAGCTTATTCGGCGTGGTACGGTGTAACGGAAGCATAAAATGCGGTGGGGTAAATGCAGGGGTATGTTTCACCGCTGACGGATCGCTGAATGATTCAGCCAGGGCTGACCATTGCTGGTTAATACCACTGCGGCCGGTTTTCCTGCTTCTGACCTCTTCCTGTGCTATTCGCAAACGAGCCATCGTTCATCCTGATATTAAATACATAAATGTAGGCGATAAAATATGAGGCTAGGAAGTAGGAGTATTATGAATTATACAAAGAAATAGTTAAGTGGAGGAGGAATTGTTTCAATACGGGTTTCTCAAGTATCTTTCACGATTCTCGATACTTTTTCCATCCTCGAAAGAAGCCATATAAGAAGTTCGAGCGGGTATCTACTGCGCCACCGTGCACCGAGAAAAGCCTTTGCCGAGAATTTAGTTTCCCGCGAAAAAGGAAGGAAACATTATCCGTTTAGAGGCTCTCTCCTAGTGGCGGCTGCAAAGGAGAGCAAAAAGACTCTCGTTAGCCCGCGAAACGAGCCATCAAATCGCTCAAATAAACGAAGTCCAAGAGCGTGTTTGCACCTGACTCTTTTTCATAGAGCCCCACTAACAAAGATCGCGCACTTTATCAACCACGAGTTATCATCTAAGCTGGTAGTTCCTCGAAAATAGCGTATGGATGCTCGCTGAGACCATATAAGCCAGAGCTCAGGTGAACAAAATGAGTTAGAACTTAGAAGTACATATATCTACAGAAATAACAAGGAAAAAGTCGAAGGTAGAAAACATATAGAATAGTGAATCTCGAATAGACTACGATCATTTTGCTATTAATATACTATACATTATATGCAAAGAAAAGAAAAGCAGAAATTTGTGTTACTATGTCAATCCACGCCTTTCCACAGTATACATCTACCAACTGTCTCTCATTCCTCTACCTCTCCATCTCATCTTACACAAATTACTGCGTGTTGCGCAAATGACATCTTACACAAATTATTATACGCATTGCCAGATCATCCTTAAATTGCTCGAACGTAAAATAACTTTACTTTCCAACCGATATATCAAATATTACAGCCAAAGAAAGTGAAGCAGAAAGGTCATTACGAAGTACGCCCACGCCTCGCCTCCCCCTCACGCCTTCCACCTATCCTCCAGCCTTACAGGCGTAAATATTATCGGGGAAGGTTGAGTCGGGAAGGAGGCAGGGCGCGCAGAGGGCAAATTTCTCGATAGTAACTCCGTAAGGGGACCGCCTACGCGAGTGCACTTTATTACAGCATTCGCCCGACGTAATATCATATAGCGCGGATATTTCCTGCGCTTTCTGCATAGCGTTTAATTAGCGCGTCCCCCCGCTCGCGGCATTACTGTTTAATCCAGGGGCTTAATCGCCCGAGTACCGCGTGTTTTGGCCCCGCCCAACCGGAGCGCCCTCCGAGCTGCCGCTATTTTCGAAAGTCATTTCGGAAAACTTCCAGGCGAAACATTCCGGGCGTCTGTCGCGCCGCACGTCGGAAGGGAACTTTGCCGATTTATCGTGGCACGCTTTCGGAACGCCCTTAACCCTCTGCCGCCCGAATTTCTTCCGGATTTCGAAGCTAACTTTGACCGGCTCTAATATCCGGCCGCCTCACCTTCCGTCGGCAGTTACTACTGGAATCGCACTAATTGCACATCCAGAGTCGCTCAAAGTTTCTCGTTGACGTGTAATTTATTGGGTTGCTGGAGAAGATTCTTGCGTTTTATAAGCGAATAATACGAGCATAACAGTTTTTTTCTCGTATTATTTCATCGAAATATCTTTATAAATCATTATATCCCACGGGAAATCAGAGATCAGTGGGGAAGAGGAAAAATGTATATATCTTGCGCTAAAATACGATCATCGGTATTTTAAAGCAAAATTTTTTAAAAGGACGAGAGCTTCTCGACGTTTTATTCGCTAGACCAGGCGTGTGCTTGCCAAACAAAATCACGCCGAATTTTGGGAGGAGCGACTCGATATTGGCCATATTGTGCTTTCGATCATCGGGATTACGCGGCATTTCGCTGGGAACTTGGTCGATGGCGGCCAGACGATAAACGCTTCGAGGACGATATTTCACTCGCCGTTTTCCAGTGGCTTCTAATGGATCACTTTTCGCGGATTAGGCCACTCCTTGGGCTTTATGATGTCGTAAACGGGCCGACGTTAAACAACAGAAGCGAGATACATCGTCGTACGTTGTCGAGCGAGGAGAGAGCGCGGCGTGCGGGTCGCTGATTTTTATTTTCTTCCTACACGACGCTTAGTCGATCCATAATGGAAGCGATGGAAGTTGAAAGACTGGAATTTGCTTTATTGCGAGGGAATAGTGTCTTTTACTTCTACAGCAGGGATGATCGTGGATTCATCGATGAATAGGTATCAATTATATCTAATAGTATAATTTAATGCAGAGTTCGCACTATTCATTTAGGAATTCAAGCTGAAAGTCATGAATTTTGATCACACGTACCTGATCCTTACAAATTCACGAAAAATGGCAGAGTGGAGAAATGAATCGCTGTTACGTGTAATATATACACAACGACAATTCTTACAAAACACATACCTGACGAATAATCATTAAATCGGTATAATCTCACCAACCATAAATCACATATACCGCATAAACCACTTTCTCAATCAAATTATACCGATTTAACAAGAAAGCAGCAGAATCAAGAACACAAAAGCGTCTTCATACGCTCAGTTCCGAGTGTCCTCCTCCTAAAAAAAAACGTCTTGATCGTCCACCTATTTTTTTTCAATTGCCCATTATCCGCCAATTTTCCTAGCATAGCTTACAGGAGAAAAGCCTTCCGGGCAGAACCGTGGGTTTTCCTGGCGCACGATAACCCAAATGCCCCCATTAGGCATACGAAAGCTCCCAGTGCCGGCGGGCCGAATTTTATTGAAATCGAGCCTTTGACCCCCCTCTCACCATCCTCGAGGGCGCTCCTAGGAAACGTTTTATTAAAAGGCGCGCTCCTCTCATTTGTGTATACCGCGCTCGATGTAGCCGGAATGTTTAGGGGAGTTTGGTAGGTAGGAATAAACTCGAAATGTCGGCCTCCTTCGATCGTAAAGTCGCGAGAGAGACGGACAAGGAGGAGGCGCGTTTATGGGCGACGTGCGTGGAAACTTAGCCTCTCGTTTACGCGGTGGCGGGCGTGGAAAGTGCGCGACGTTTTTCTCTCGCTGTTCTCTTTGGTTGAAAAAGAAAAGCTCGCCGCGAGTCGTGGGAGCGACGACGAGAGCGTGGAATGTGGCGGAAGATGGGTGTGGTAAGGTTGTTGTAGGATGAGAACGTTAATCGATCGAGAACCAAGGAGATACTGTCGCCTGGTTGAAGTGATATAAAGAGTATGCCTTTTATTACGTTCGATCGTTGAACGATTTTAACAGAAGAACTATGGAACGAATATAACTAAATGGTGAAAGATTTTTTCAAATATTGCACAAATTCCAATTCATATAGAAATTGTATGTTTTACATCGATGCATTTTTCGAGATGATCCGTGATTATCGCGCAGTATGAAGATCGCATTGATCTATTGATATTTGCTTTTTGTTCTCTCTGTTTTTTGAAATATATGTGTTGGTGGAAATACGTGCATAGAGTGGATAGTAGTTTTGGTGTTAAAGAGAGCTCTTTTAAACGTTGGACGATTGGACAACTGATGCTGCTAAATCGCCATGTATTGTTCCGACGAGTGTTGCGTTGTTCGTGGAAGATCGTAAACTAAAGCTGGGCGGGAACGAAGATCATTTCTGAAATAGTTCTTTTAGCCTATAAAAACCTCAACGATCTCCCCTCTCAAAGTACTGGCCCTCCTGGTTTACGCGCCATTCTAGCCGCGATTTGCATGAAATGAAGCAGTAGAAGGGATCTGCAAGATATATCTCCTGTAATTGATGTCGCGTATTCTTCCGCGTGGTCCTTATATCTTCGATTTGTTCCTCCATGGAATATCTACTACTTCTAGAATGTCAAAAAAATTCCACAGAAGATCGATTTATCCCAATCAATCACGTACGCGATGGACATTGAATTAATTTTCAATTTACACATACATACAAAATACACGTAAAGATTGCTTTGCTTTAAGGGATTAATCGCAATATTCAATACAAGCATGGAATCGGTACAAATAATTTCAAACATTATTCGAACGATCTTTTTCCACTACAAGTAGAATAATCGCATTGATTTTCAAGCACATTCGTATACATATTAACGTAATATATCCTTAGGTTCGAGAGGCTTTACTCCAGGAATTTGTACATACGTACGACAAAGAGTGCCAACCATCCATGAAAAGAGGATATGGCCGATCAAATACCGAAAGCGGAGGAACGAGTACTTTTTTACCAAGCAGTAAATCCCTTTCCTCCCAATAACCTTTCCGATTAAACAGCACAGCCTTCCATTGTTCTAAATTCAATCTCAGGAATGCAGTTCTCCGCTATTCCCAGGTTCACTCTCGAGAAATATGCCCCCCCCCATCCTCTCCCCTCGTTTCCAGACCCAGGATCGTGCATGGAAGGAATAAAAAAAACACACACAGGGCCGAAAGAGGCGACCGATGAATTCGGCCAACATCAAACGGGACCAATAGCCAAGGCACGCCCTTGTCCTCTCTGGCTGTGCTCAACTTCGGCGCACGACGTACGACCTCGCCCCTCTTCGACCCTAAATCTCGAAAAGTTGGACATATCGCCCGATTGACTCGTTGCGCCGAGATTTCATGTCCTCTGGGATTTTATCTCTCTCCTCCTGCCTTGCCTTTATATATGTAATTCCGTTCTTGGGTATTATCCCCGCCTTTTATTAGTTTTCCTTTTGCCCTTCATCCGCGCTGTTCGCCTCGTGGACTCGAGGTTGCGTCGCGAGGCGACGTCCTCGACGAACTGGGATCATTTCCTGGGGTATTCGGGATTATCGTGCAAGTTTCGTCGGGCCAGGAAGGCGAATGCTGTTTTTATTATTTCGTCGTTCTCATTAGTAGGAGCCTATCGTTCCTGCTGCTGAGAGTAGTGCTGATTATCTCATCAACTCGAAGAGCATGTGGCTATATAAGTAAATACAAGGTGCAAGTGTAGCGAATAGAAGGCTCGATGGCGATGCAAAATTTGATTTGATGGTTTAACGTGCAATTTAAACTACGCAGAGCTGGTATTGTAAAGTACCATGGAAAGATATACTTTAATATACTTCGTCCAAATGTGCGAGCTATATATTGTTGAACATAATAATTGTATTAAATTATATAAATAATAGCCTAAGTAATATTTCTATTTTAGCTAAATATCGTGTTAAAAATAATATAAGATATTTTTATTACACAATATTTGTTTCTAGATTTATTTGTAAGATCGCCAAGGTGCATCTTGTACTTTAACGATCGAGGCTTCGTTATTCGATACCAATCGCGGTGCCTCGAAGCTGGGCTCCGAAAGTTCGTGATAAAAGAGCGCAAGAAAAGAGTCGCGGATCGTAAAGCTCGGGTATAAGTTACGTTACCGTCGTACGCACGCGACTATTAGTTTCTGGCAAAAAGGGGAGGGCGGCAACTAAAATGGGACTTGATCGATTTTTACGAAAGGGTGTATTTTCCAGGAAAGTACCGCGCTCGGGGCGGATGCGGTTATCATGGCGTGAAAACGCGCGTTGGATGGATTTACTGCGAAACAAAGTCGCGGCTGTTAATCGATTTCGGCGAAGAAACTTCAGGATCTTCGTTCATCTTCTGCACTCGACAGTGATTTCAAAGTAACCTTTGATTCATTCGTTTCCCTTTTCGTAAATCAGCTGTTATTTCCTTTCATTAGTCCATCATCGTAAATCGGAGCGATTCGTCGCTCGTATCCAATATTTTCCTCTTTACTCAGGAGTCCCGGATTACGCATAAGTACGGATTAAAGTATTAATCAAATCCTGGAACTCAAAGGAAAGGTCGATCGAAGAAGTTCCAGCAAGCGATCAGTTTTGAGAAAGCGTTATTCCAGAGATTCGATGTCCGAGTTTTATCCGCACTGAATACACATCCCATACCATTCCCTCGGTTCCCATTCGCGATGAATTTATAATGATATGATAATCAAATCCATCCGCGCAAAGCTCCGTACACCACCATTAGAATATCCGGCGTTTAGTGAAATTCAAGCATCGCGCCTCATCCTCCCCTCGACCAGCCACGGTGAATTAATCTCGAAGACAGAATTTCACCTCATTTCCCCTTCGCTCTGAGCAATCGAACCTTACAACCTGGAATAGATCGAGCCACGAGACAAGCGATTTTCCTCTAAATTCCTGCCAGAGGCACGACCTGGACCGGAAGCGACAGTGAGGATCGAGGGAATAGGATTTTTCCCGCATCCGTCGACCGTCGGTTTCCAGGAGCCTGATCTCGCATGGATCCACGTACTTACGTACGTCTCAGTCTCGTTTCTCAAGGATAGCCGTCGAGAGACTCCATTATCGCTCTGCTCCCTCTCTCTCTCTCTCTTCCTAGCACTCTGTCTGTCTCTATGTATGTTTCTCTCTCTCTTCCTCTTTCTTTCTCTCTCATACGCACAGTCTTCAGCTTGATCTCTCTTCCTTCTACTCTATCTCTCTGTGTATATATATATATATATGTGGCTCTATCGTTTTCTCTCTCTCTCCCTCCCACTCTATCCGTCCGTATGTTCCTTCCTCTTTCCCTCTATCCCAGGGAACCATAAATTCAGGTACGTCAAGCTTAGCCGGCACCAGGTCATTCCGGACGTACGTTCTCCGCACCGGTTCACATCGACTTCCGTTCTGGTGACGTCGAAAGACGATAGAGCCTGGCGCACGTGCCTCTCGTGCGTAAACCAGCGAGCCTCGTCGTGCGTCGGGAGTGAGGGAACGCTTTTCCGATAAACGCTGCTTTATTTAACCCTCGGGCGTCGAATGCTTGAGCAACGACGCGGCTCTTCGGATGCCGGCCCCTCTTGACCCGTGACAAAGGTTCAGACGCGTTTTTGCATCTTTAGAGAAAGATGGAGCGGTGATTTGTGGGATTTTTGGATATGGTAATTTGAAGAATTTTGGATATCGTTCTTTTTTCACAACGTTTTCCGCCCGATGGAAGTTTGCGAAGAGGAGGAAGAATTTTTATTATGTATCGCGCGTCGTTTTGAGGCCTTCGTTCCCGCTCTTTCGTACCGCTTTAGAATTTTTTAATTTCTAGCAAGTCCTTTAGCCGCAGGTTAAAAACTGTGTAGAGTCAAGTGGGAAAGAGAATGTTTTCAACGCGTGCTTTTGCTTGAGTTAAATCGGGGAGTAGGAGCGGCGAAAACGGCTCGAAACATTTGTAGCTTATGCTGGCTGAACGCAATTGGCGAGAGCGCGGCAAGAAGGTGGTTTTCTCGTTTTGGAGGGGGAAATTTAGTGGCTATGAAGTAATTTAGGAGCACGAATTTAGAAACTAACCAATGATATTAACTGCTTGATTTATAGGAGGTGAAAGGTGTTTTATCATTTACGAGTAGGAATCTTGGGAAATTGCAGGTTTACTCTGATTGAATTTTTCCAGCGGATTCAATACATACGTTATGATTTATCAGGTGTTAAGCTTTAAATCCTATTTTAAGGTACGCCGAATTTGTGCGCATTGAATATCAATAATTTACCGATCGCACAATTTTCCACGTAATCGCTTTTTACTGCACCCGGAGTACTTTCAACCCGCGCATACCCTCGATCTATATAGGTGCAAGTAAATGAGGAAGAAATGGGTCTCGAAACGAGACCGAAATTCGAACTTCAATTCTTTCCTCGCTCGAAGCATCCTAATTCCTGGCGCTATTCTTTTCTGCAAAATCCTTAAACCAAAATAGTCGCGTAAATATTCAGAATCAAAAGTGTCACGATTATAATCCAAATACAATAAAATAAAGCTTTGCAAAGCAAGTGCACTTTCAACGATGTACAATTCTCATCATCATCACGATTAGAAGGAACCAATAGCCAATAAAAAATAGAAAACCCAGAATAATACACATCGAACATTGGACACCGCACGCACTTCTTATTATACTTTCGTATCTTCCCCCGCGTCAAAGAAAAATTCATCAGTAACACAGTGCACGGTCTTAACACTATTCCTACCACGAGCGATCAGTGATTTCTTTGAAAAACTGTAGAACTTTGGGACGCGATCACTTCTGACATTTTTCGTGATTTCCTTGCAGCCTACGAATCGATAAATTAATCCATCGACATTTTCCCTTCGTCCTCCTTTTCTTTAAGGATACATTCAGTACACCGGAATATATCTTGAAAATGGTTCGTAGGAATAGCGTTAATCCTTACCACTGCACCACCATTAAAACCTTACCTCCCGCGTTAATTCCAGCCGGCTCCAAATTAACGCCCTTCACGAATCCCAAATAAGCCTTGGATCCTTTCAAAAAGTCTCTCCAGGCTTGCTTTCCGTAAGGAAGCGTCGCGCGCTTAGACCTCGCGATTCGTTGAGCGGCAGCGGGTTCCCTTCTGCCGATCGAACCTCAGCCGCTGGCGCATTTAAGCGAATCAAATACGCCGGTAACGACGTCGCGTCAGCGCCGCGGAATATTTCTCGAAGGGCTCGGAAATAACCGTGGTTTATTAGGAATAAAAGCAGCCGCCGTTGCGTTACGGGGCCGAAAACGTAAAGTGGCTCGGGGCGTAAAGTGGGTCTGCGGAATATCCCCCCGTATGAACTGGGTTAGCACTTTGAAAAGTCAACGTCAATAAAGCGGGGCGGCCGCGCGGGGGCGGCTTTCGAGATATTACAAAATCGTACTCCGGCCAGGATCGTGCCGAGTGAATTATACGATCGGTGCCGGTGGCGGTCGCGCACCGAAATGGGGAATCGGGGCCGCGTGATTTCGAGGCCGAAAGAAGAATTGCCGGTGTCCGCGCGGACGAATTATTCCTTGGCCATCGATGAAATTGCGATTCCTTACGTCGACCCTTTTCCAGCTCGGGGCCAGGAGAGGAGGAGCGCCTGGCTTCTGGGATCGACCAGGGAGAGAGCTGGGGACCACTGTGCGTTGCAAGGCTGCTCGGTATTGTAAGAGGAGAGGCTGGACGGAAGGCGTAGGAATAGAGGTAAGGCGCGGTTGTACTTCGGAATTACCTTCATGCTACGCTTTCTCTCGATGTAACGTGTAATACATTGATTACACAGTAATGGTGATCAGTTTTCTTCTATTCTCCCCTTTTGTTTTTTTTAATAGAGCAGACTTTAAAGAAAAGGCGCCGATTTAACTGATCTTTAGAGATAATTTTGCTCGGACACTGTGAGGAGTGTAATCGTGATTGGGATGATTAAAGGTAAATAACAAGGTAACTTAAAACCTAGGTTTCGTTCCCTCCCAGCTTCTCTCCTTGGCATCCTATCGATTATTGCTCTCCGGCAGGACGACTTAACGAGCGCAGTGAGCCGGAAAGATTGAGCCTGTAATTCCGGCGGCCTCTCTTTGTATTCCAGCAATAAAAGTGTTCGCCTCGGTCGTGACGTAATTAAGGAAATAATATTTTAGAGTACGCTTTAACGTACAAAAGGGCGGCTTTACGCCCGGAATTATTTGCGCGTACTTCGTGGGATCGTTAAGTTTAAACTACTCAGGGTTAGAGGAGGAGGAGGAGGGGGGGGGGGGAGTGCGAGTGCGTAAGTAATTAATAGCAGTCGAGACGTCCGTATAAAAAGTCGCGGGCTGTACACCGCCGGCAGGTGCGCGGCCAGTAAGTTTTCCGTTTATTCGCCGCCTGGCTCACGACAAGATAATAAAAAAGTTTGCGGGCCCCGAGGCACGTATACAGTGTCCAGCGAAATAAACTCCCCGTCCTCGCGTCTCGCGTTTCCTTCGAGCCCTTTGTACGCCGGCTTCTCACGCCGGCCATTTATGAATTAAAAAGTATACTTTTCCGCTCTCTCCACGGAGCGCGGAAGAATTAACGTCTTCGCGAACCTCCTTTCCCCTTTAACGATCCTTCGAACGTGTTCGAATGCTCGTGAGATCGAGAGAAATAGACTGCGTTGTGAAGCAAAGATTATACAAAAAATTGTTCTTTTTTTTTTTCTTTTTAACTAAACGAGATGCACATATTCGTGATATCCTACGTAAACTGTTGGATCAACCGAAGAAAGCATCTGTGACGTCACAGGGCTAGTTAGGCTGCTGACGTCACGAGTGTCGAAGAAGTAGGATTCCCGTTTCTCGCGAGAAATCCACCAAACCGCACGATTTACTCTTTTCGCACACCACGATTCTATCCACGCTTGCGTCAATGCTTTGAGTCCCGTCGCTCGCTCCGCGCCATCTCACTCGCTCCGGACTCCTCTCGGCCGCTGCCTTTGTCGCGCGCTCGAATTAACGTGCGTGACTACTCAGCGAATAATACGCTTGGCTTGAAAGTACGTACGAACGGAGCTGTGTGCTTTTCGTCCAATGGATTAAACCCGCATTCCTCTCGGAGATTTTCTTAGCCTCAGCAAACTCGGGCGCATTATCGCTAATTCGAGTTATCACTTGCATCAGCTAAGCATCGCGATTTCTCGTGCTTAATCATCTCCAATGCGAGATCGATTTTTGATATTTCCTAACTCGCGAAACGGAGGATCGAAGTCCATGCAGGGTTCAATGGGGCATTAATCAACGAGCGGTTTCGTCGATTGCGCGATCGTCCTCCTCCCCGTGCCGAGGATTCCGGGAATACGGAATGGCGCCGGAAAAATTCCTCGGTTTGCCGTGCTCGTGAGAAATTTCTGCTTTGCTCGTCGCACACAGCGGCACCGCGATGCCCCGACGTCCCTTGGAGGATCGTTGTCTCGGCATCACGGATCGTTTCTCACGAGCAAACACCGCGGCCACGTCCTGGAGGCGGCTCTAATCTCCAGGAAATCGACGAAGGGGGTCAAAACGAACCTTGTACGCGACACCGTGGGCAGTACGAGGGTCGGCGGATTTAGGGGTAGCTGATTGGAATTCGATCGACGGGTCAAGTGGTCGTGCTTCGTCGAAATGCTCGGTTAGAAGACTCGTACTGTAGAATTCAGACGGTGAGATATTGGGCGGGTTGTGCTACTAAATAACAATTAGTATCCTGGAAGTGCCAACAACTGTATCTTATAGTATCTGTAATAGTATCTAGTAATAAAAGAAGTAAAAGTAGTAAAGTGTCAAAGTCTACAAGATTTTTGGGAAGAGTACATTTCTTAATTGCCTCCATCGTTCTTCATAATTTTCGAATGAACATAGTTCTACAGAATTGTTCTTTAAAATTACCTACGAATTTATTAAAATCCGGCAAAATTCAAGAAGATTATAAAATGGTGTCACTCGTTTAATATTGTCTCTATCTTTGCTTTACAAAGATATCATACGTTAATATGTCCTTTCGATGATAGTCATTCGTCGTAAAAATCGTGAACAAAATCTAAGCATTATTTTCCATCGATCTCACGCTTCTATATAATCAACCAACTCCCAGCTACTGGGTAAAGATCGTCCACGTTGGGCAGGGCATCCGTCTTTGGGGTTGCGCGTGGAAAGCACTTTCGCGTATTCGGCAAATCGACGGTAAACGACGGATACGACGTCTATTAATTCTCCCGGGAGTTCGATAAATTATCTTGACCGAACCCCGGGGTCACCAATACGTCTCGCTGTTGGTGTGGGATTTCGAAGAGCGGTGCTTAACCACCGCTGTGTCTTCATTATGCTGTAAAGCTTGGCTGAGATTTGGTTTCAGTTACGCCCTTTTTGATGGTAAATTATTTTCGTGCTAACATTGGCATTATGGAAATTAACGTAGTCTCTTTCCGAGGCAGGAATAAACATAAGTGTAGTCGTGGCTATTTAGCCAGTTGTGAGAAAGTATGTGCAAAATGGTCGAGGCAAAATTGCGCAACGTGATCGATATTGTGGTGAATGCATACTGGGGTTTATTTCAACCTGGATGCGCCATTCGGTATCGACAATTTTGGCTACGATTAGTTTCACTGTGATTTGCCACCGAATGCATGTAATGTGTAATTAAATCCGAACTGAATTATATTCCGTATTTAACCAAAGTGGTTAGCTTTGCTTTTGTGCCGAAATACAAGAGACGTTTTTCAGGTTTTTGACAAGTCAGTCGTGCCTCGTGTTCCGCGAAGCGCTCATCGTTTTTATGCTATTGTGACATGAGATTTTAACTACGGCTGCGAGCACTGCGCTTTAGAGACTGTGCACATCAAAGATCTTTATTCAGACCTGCAACTTCATTCTGCTTTTCAAACTGTACTTTAAGTTTAGAGTAGGACAAGTTACTTACTCAAGGCGGCCGATGGTCGGTCCTTTTCCGCATGGGAAATTTGGAATGCATTAAGAGCTTTGCGTGGCTCTCATTCCGTTTTTCGGCATGATATTCCAAGCGCGATTACGAATGTTGAACTTTACCAAGGATTGACTTCAAAGACCTTTGCAAAGACGCACCCTTACATATATATATATATATTCAAAATGATGCCTCCAATTTATTCTAGGAGAAATTAATCATTTAATAGCGGTTCAAAAAAAAAAAAATAAAACCACAGAATTTCCAATACTTCCGATGTAATACGGACGTCAAAAATATTTACGAACCTAACAACGACAAGTTGTAATATACGTTTTATGAAATCCACAAAAATCAATAGATAAATATTGGTAAGTCAAATATTGGCTACCGACGTGTTTTGTCTTCGCAAATACAGAGGCTTTCGGTAAATATGCGTCCTTCGTGGACGCTCGTTCATTTCTATGCGCCTCGACGACGAAACGATTAATTCTGCTTTGTTCCCCTTTGCACCGTCGGACCGAACCTCGAAATCCTACATCATTTATTCCCCGCATCGTCCAGACCTTTCCGACAATGCATTCCCAATTACGGTTGAATTCGAACAATCGTTCGCCGGGGAACATCGTCCGTAGATGCGAGTCCGCAGTCTGACGCTTATCTCACGGCAGATGGTGATTCGGTTGGGTTGATAGGAAGCAAGTGTTCTTCAAGATACGCCTGTGAGAACGCCTGCACGCCGTGGGAACGGCCTTGAACTCTCACAGCCGCGCTCCAAAGCAGATAGCCATTTATACCGAAATCGCATACGTTTGAGACACGGAATATTCGCTATTGGCGAACTACGATTCCAACCCTTCGCCTCCTACGGCTATCTTCGCCATTGACGTGTCGGATGACTCGTGATATTTCTAGAAAAAATACCGACACCGCACTTTTCCTTGTTACAATCATTCTGGGACTTCTAAAAACACATACTCGCTCCTTATTTCAAATGAAATATTCTCGAATTCATTCGTTCTTCGAAATGCATCCCATTTTCTTTAATTCACCTTATTACTCCTGTATGTACATTGAAAAATATTCAAATCGAAGCTGAACACACGAGTATACCGGATCAAAATGTATGATACACTTCTTTCCAACACCCTATACTTCATCTTCTGGAGTCTCTTCAAATGTATTTCACGCGACGAGCTTCGTGCCTACATCCATACGCGTCACATAAAAACGCAGTACTCCGATAAGCAATGAACAACGTCTCGAGCCGAGGGGCACAAAAAATGCCCCGATTCTCATCCAGTTCGCTTCGAGTATCATCTCGCAGAGCCACGAGCCGAATCGTCTCCATCCGGTTCTCCGCAGGATGGGAGGAGGCCATGAATCGTCCTTGCCCATAACCGGATGCCGGGGCAAATGCTCGTGGATTTGCCCGTGCAAATTGGGAGGAGGTTCGACGCAAGTCGAACGTTAAGGCCGCGACTCTCTTTCCGCCGCGGATGAGAAATCGGACGGAGGGATCTGGCGCAGCCAGCGGGAGGACCGCGTCGTCCGACGAGGCGGAAATCGAGTAAGAAAATCCCCCCTTTTCCCCCCGCAGCCACGAATCTCGACTATCTCCTTTCCTTCCGCCCCGATTTCTGCGACGCGAAACAGACGATCCGCGCGATCCGGCTTCTTTCCACGGGCCGCGCTAACCCCGGCTACGCGAGGGGAAAAGGCTGCGCGCGTGTACGTGTTCCTCGGGCCGTTTAAGCCGAGAGGTGGAAAACATCTCGGGAACGACGCTGAAACAAGGGTCGGGACGAGTTGAATTTTATCTGGCGGGAGGCTAGCACCTTCGCTCACGGCCTGTGAAGGTATTTGAGAGAGATAAAAGGGTCCTCAGATTTTCGCCGGTATTCCGTATTCCGTGGCTTGTTTACGTGCTTTTCGAGGAGGTATTTAACCCTTTGGCGTATAATGGTGAAGTATGTACAGACGAATCTTTCCTCCTCGATGAATTTTACGGGGGATCCTCAAATATGGTTATAGTAATGCGCGACTGTATTGGGATGGTTGAGTCGATCGCTTTTATCGATATCGATCTGAAATGCGGGGGATCCTTGCGTTTTTGACTCTTGGGATACTGTTTTTTAATGGAACAGATTGAGAGTAGCCTTGAGGTTTTAGAATCATCTGAGATCTCTTGGATTTTGTTCACTTCTTCTTTTTTCTTTCTTTTTTTTTTTTAATTCTTTTTCGACATCGACTACTGAGACTGTTTGGCTTAAGACATACTGTTTAAGGTGGGTTTGCAATCACCTTAAACAGTATACCTTTCACATGGAAAAACCACAGGTGAACAGGATTCGAGCCCGCATCTCCCGCGTGGAAGTCCGAACTTCTATCCACTGCACCACTGTAGCTCTACATCCCTAACTTCTCGTTCAGATAAAACAGAACGTATACTCCTAATTCCTATTATCAATGGAGCATCGTATCGCACGCTTCTCAAAAAATCGCGCATTATACGACTTGGCTCAGCGCGGTACACGTAACACGAACCTGCGCGCTTGTATCCGCGAGGGAAAGTTCGCGCGTAACGTCGGTAGAAGCACGAGGGCACGCTTGAGCGCGATGCTTCATTCCCTGTGTGGCGCACAATGATCGATTAGATCGCGGTCGAACCGTAAACAAAGTCCGGCCATTCGTTTACAACAAACACCACTAACGGCGAACACAACGGTCAGATCGGAATCACGAGTTGTCCCAGTTCGGCGATCTTTTTCCGCGTCACGCAGCCCGGCGACTTCGCGCGCCGCATGAAATATCAACGAGCAATCAACATAAAACATCAGAGGAGCCGGGGAATTTCTGGAACGGCCGAGAATAAATTTCTACCTCTCCATTAATCGTATTTGCTTCCGCCGGTTGGGTAAACCGGTACACGCCGGTGCCATTGGTATTCCTACGGCTTCGAAATCGTTGTCGCGCCGCCGACGGGCGGGCTGCAAATAATCGCCTTTGCGTCGTTACCAGCGTTTATAAGATCGTAAACCGGCGCTTCCGCTTTGGAAAATAAATCCGGCCGGCGCGCATGCGCGCCGATGGATCCTCGTGCGAGGCAAAGGGAAGCGCAGGTGATAATAGCGCCGGGCCGGATTATACACGGGCCGACGGTCGATCTGCCTCAACGTTACGACATGCAAACGAAGCGATACGGCGGTGGAGCGTCGGTAACCAAATTAAATGATAATGAGCCCCGCGAGTAACTACGTAAACGGGAGCAAGTACTCGAGGACAAAGTTTCCAGAAGGTACGGCGGAACAAATGAGTTCGGCGGGATAGACTCGATTAAGGAAGATCAACGATAGGGTGCGGGATCGACGAAAAAGGTTACGTGGGCGGAGGTGCCTTAAGAGGCAAGAATAATGACCGTTGGCCCGAGGTCTCCTGGGATCGCGTTGTTTTAGAGAAAAACGCACCTCCCCGAGGGACGGCCAGCCTTTTATTATTTCACGGTTTAACGGGAATCGTGTCTCGCCGCTGCCCGTCGGTTTAACCGTGTGAATAAGGTATTAAACTCTCGCACTTGCCGGCTTAATCTCGGGAGTTCGACATGAATTAATACATTCCTATTTGCGTACACAGTAGAAGTTGCGCATCGATTGCACTTTCGATGCGAAGGTGTGACTACGTTCATTTGTTGCGTGGAGATTCATGCACAGGCAACCATGATTAAATACTTTGTCCGGTTAGATCGTAAAATTTAATATCCTTCCCGATTAACCTCGTATCTTCAAGTACGTGTACACGTACCAGTAAATCGTACAATTACACGTTCAAGTACGAGTAAATTCTCGGGTTGAGATTAACCTCGAAAATTTCCAAATCGAAATTCAGCGACAACGAGTTCGTATCAAGCGTGCGCTCTCTAAATTCCCAAACGAGCTCGATACCCCTGGGCACGAAAGCCGAGCAATTGTCCTCGCAAAGAACGCGAGAAAACTTTGTTGCGTAAACTTCGACGCGTATTCCTTTCCCGTGTAACTTGCTTCGTTGTAACGGCCCAGGACACCCCATATAATTATCGCGCAAATTCCAGCGGGCGAGGAGCACGTAGGGACACATCTCCGAGCGAAGTTCGACGAGCGCCCTGGGATCGGGAACAGAGAAATCATATTAATTGATACGGCACTCGGGCGAGGGGAGCCGCCATGAATACGTAACGAGGCCGAGGGCCGATCGAAGAAACGAAGAAATCCTGGAAAACGATCCCCCTTAAGGCGGCGGGATAAAGAGGCGCAATGGCGTCGACGGCAGGGGAGCCCAGGCTCGGCCGCGGGATCGATACAAAACCTCGCGAAGGAGCGGAGAAATCGAGGCCTGCCGGCGCGTAACGTTTTTTAATCACTCTCAGAGAGGTCGAAGAACGTTCTTCAATTATTTCTATGGAGAACGTAACGAGGCACCCATCGCTGCTTCGTGGGAGGAGAGGAAAGGGGATTGGCAGGTAGGTACGACGATCACTGTGACAGGTGAACCGCGTTAAACTAGCGATCGACGACGAATATCGGAGATCGTTGGACCAAGAATATTTTTTCCACGGTTGCTTTGATGATTTCGAGTTACGCCGCGATAATGTGATCTTCGTTGTTCGTTTCTCTTATCATTGAAACTGATCGTTAAGGTTACTCGGCTCGAGTTTCTCGATTTTATCCTGAATAGTTAAATTGGACATGATCGAATAAAGATATCGTTTGGATTTTGATATTGGTCTGCTAAGTTCGTCAGCAATGCACATCCTTTCACCTCGAATCTCCATAGGTATCTTCTTATTTTCATCAGCTAAAATCCCAATACTTCCTCAAAACTCTATAAAACGCGAAAGTGATGCTCATTTCCCAATCCGTCCCTGCGTCGCAATGTGTAATAATAACAACAGCAATAGCAATAGTACCAGTACTAACAGTTGTAATATCTTTAGTAATAGTACGACTATTAATAAAACTAATTGTGGCAGTTCTATTAATAGCTGCAGCAGTATTGGTACTAATAGCAGCACCACTAGTAATAATACCAGCACTAAAAACAACATTAGCTAATGGCACTAATATTCCTAGCAGTAGCAATAATAATGCCAGCAGTAGCACAGGTAGTAGCAGCACAAATAGTAGTCGCGATGCCGGTAGTGGCACCAGTAGTGGTGGTAGTGGTAGTAGTAGTAGTAAAGTCGGCTGATCGGTACTTCCAGGAATGTCGGATATTAAAATACCGCAGACTCTCGACGGGCCGTCCTTCGTGCTTTCTTAGCCCCTCGCCCATCGAGAGTAGTTTTTCCCAAGTTGCCGCGGAGAATTTCGGCGGCGGCAGAAGGCCAACTCTCCTCCTTCGCCAGAGGCCGCGAAATCACGTGCGCCCGCGCGCACCGACGGTGAATATTAAATCGTCGGCCGCAATGAACTGCGAAGATAACGAAATTGCCGGTTAAGCGCGTACGTACACGCGAGGCAGTGCCTTTTATCTTTGCACTCGCTCAGCGTGAGCGCACGAGCGCGAGGTTAATCTTGGAAACGGAGATACGAGCGGGCGTACGATCCCCAGAATTTGTAAGTCCCCGTGTTTTCGACGGATGAAAGTAGAGGAGCGGAAAGGGCGGCTCTGAAGCGATTCTGAAGCGAGGCGTCGATACGATGGGATTGGAGGATGAGCGAAGAAAAAGGGGGAGATCGGTTATTCTCGGCATATTATTCGCGGCTCGATCTCTTCTGGCGGAGACACCGTGTATATTGTCTGGAAATTGTATGCGTCTATTTAATATTACTCATTATCGGAGGCTGCTTTTGTGCCCCTTCGCGCTGCAGTTCGCTAACTTTCTCGCGGTGCAGGATTCATTTGATAAGTGGAATTCGTATCGCGATATATGGAGGGAAATAAAGTTGATCGAATAGTACTGTGGGACTTTTGATAAAATACATCATTCGCGGTTTTTGTGATTTATAGTATTGCCCCTGAGGGTATGATGGTTAAGTGAGAGATATGTGACGTAAAAATGACAAGGATGATGGGCGGAATGCAAAAGCTCGTAATATCCTTCGCGTGAGTTTTTACCTTTTGATGGACTGCGGCTGGGATTACCCATTTGGATCTATTAAATATCAAGCAAACAATTAAAGCGAAACCTTTGTGGCAATTTGATCGCTTGACGGTAGCTTTGGTGGAAATACGATTGGCTTTGGTCCAACGAAAGGGAATTCTCCTTCATCATGATAGCGCACGACCGCACATTGCGAGGTAAACACTACAGGGACTTAAGCGTGATTGGAATTACGAAGTAATGATGAAGTAATGACTCACGCGCCGCACTTACCTGATAATCCAGGAACGACTGCGCGTCGTGCACAGGACAAAATGGATTGGATGAGATACGATTAATCGCAGTAAATAGTTTACAAGTGCCATAGAAACGGTTCTGTTCCCCAAAATAACGAGATTTAAGTGAAGCTTACACAACGATATCTTAAATCACAATACGACGCACGTACGAGGATTTAAAAACGAACAGAAAAACGTGACTTTTATCGAACAGTTCTACGGTTAAAGTTCTACAATAGTTCATCGGGGAAGATTTCGATCGTAAAACTTTGAAACCGCGGATGGAAGGAATCACATCGCTCGAACAATGTTCCAATACTCACGAACAACAGTTTCGCCTGAAGGCAAAGATCTCTGGTTTTTTTCTTTTTTTTCCTTCGACAAACGTATTTTCTCCATAAGAGCACGGCTTTGGAAATAAAGGACACAGCCAGCCGGGATAACCGAAATTCTCCATAATCCACGAGAAAGTTGGGCCGGCAGGAAAGTTGGATTGAAATCTAGGAATGGGTCCTATCTTCCATTTCGTCAAACTTGGATTTGTGTCGAATCAGCCGAATGCCGCGCAATGCCGTGCGCGAATTCCTGCGGCTCCCCTTTTTGCGCCGCGTCATTTTGCATCGCGCCGGATCGAACCTCGGGAGCTCCAATTTTCTTCGGTCCCTGTGCCGGAGTTTCCGAACTTAAACGCGTTAACCGATACTCCCGCTGTCCAAACTTCGGGGCGAAATGGCCTCGGCTAAAATTAGCAAACTCTCAAATAGGAGTTCGAGCGAATCGGCGCAGAATGGCACCGGGAAGATGGAAGACGTACGGTCCCTTACGCGCGTCCGTCCGCTGGAAAACAGTTAAATTCTCCTCCTCGGCTCGAGTTAGCGCTCTCCTCGCTCTCCGCGAAAAACACTCCCGGCTATTGATCCAGGAATAATCCTCCGCCTCGTTCATAGATCACCGGTGGCAAGTATCGATGCGCGACCGACCGGTGTTGAACCGCGTTGGCAACTTAAGGAGCACGAAGTACGAGCGGATCTTCGTACCGGTGCCAATCAATCCAGACAGCCCTTGCAATTCCACCCTTGGAATATGTATAACCTGCTTAATTGTTTTAGCGGTATCGAACCAATTCCGAGAAGATGGATTCGGTCCCTGTGCCGCTGGCGGGGGATCTATTACCGAATGCGAAAACAGATGTAGCGATTCAAGATGTATACCTACCGTACAAACCATAACGAATCGAACCGTTCGTTCGAGCGTAATATATCACCTCTCAGACGCTTAGTCATAAATTCATTAGGGCTGAAACGATCAGAATTACGGCGCCCTAATTCCGAGCATACGGTTAGATACGAGTCTTGAAGTTTCCGTGACAAAGGGATTTCCTATTACGCACTTCAAGGCTAACATCCATGATCCCCTCTCCTCCACATCATTATACAAACACAAGCATACGTCGCTATAAAATAACAAAAGTCCTTGTACCATATCTCACACATACGCTCTTCTTCTATAATAATAATAAAAAATAAGAAAGAACTCGGTGCTGATATAATATCATATACACTCTACTCTCGGTCGCACGCGTGTCCTGTACTCATCCTAGTGCACCGATTCTGGCAAAGGGTCTCTCACTTTGAAGAGAGCCTCGATCCGGTAACGAGAAATTCATCTTGGCACAATGGCACACGGGGGTTGGACATCATTATTCTCGGTAGGGCGCACACTTGGTAGCGGCATCAAAAAATCAATCACCGCGCGGGACTCTGTCGAGAGCGACCGCAGGGCCGACGGCACATCCATAATTCCAAGGCAGACACCGCTCGCGATGCCGTTCAAATTCTAGCGCCAACGGTCATTCGATCCTTACACTTCTCCCGACCAGTACGTGCCTACCGCAAAACTCCGAACTCGAAATGGGATATTAATGTCCGGGCGTCCGTGCGCTCCCCCTTCGGGCCATGCGGCCGCGGAGAACAACTGGCTGTTTACGAGCAACGCATACCCGCCAGAGCGGTTTCCAACGGCCACCAGTTACCGGCAATATACGGTGGGCCAAAGTCCGAGATGCTCTGCGGTCTGCGCGACCCGTCCGAAATTCAGGGTTTAGCCCCCGGGTTGCTGATATTGCGAAATGCACCCACCGCGGTTATACGGGGCGCCCGCTCACAACTTTGCTGATATTGGGGAGGGGAGCCCTGCGCCCTTGGGAGGTGACGATGGGAAACGAGTTGCTGCCGGGGACGCCAGAAAGGGATATAGCAAGAGTACTTTCTCTGACGCGGCGATAACGAGGGGCATATGTTGATTTTGATTAGCTTTCGGACTACGCGTGTCGTTAAGATGAACTATCATACGTAATGTGAATAGGGTAGCAGCGGGTAGTGCTTGGTCTATCGTCTAGATCACGTATAGTGCTTTGAGATTAAATACATATATATCTATCCATCCATCCATCCATCCAGATTATATATATATCGTCTTCGAAGGGGTGTTTAAATTATTATGCAGGTCCAAATAATATAAAAACTATATATAGTATTTATTGTTTTTATATTATTTCGACCTGCATAATAATTTAAACAGCCCTTCGAAGACCCCTAAGTATCCCTGATTTCATCATATCCCCAGTTTCACCATTTCTATCCCTTCAAAAGTGGGATAAGGAACTGTTCACTGATGTTGGACGAAGTCGATTGTAATTTTCGCGGGCATGGTCAAGCGCGACATTCCAAAATGAATGTTTTCCGCCGCCTCGTTCTCCCCGGCCAGGGATTTCTCGAATCCTGGCGCTGGCCTCGCGCGCGAGCCGTTGGTACAAGCGAGAGGAACGATACTCGAGCCTAGCTACGAATGTCGTACGGCGAGAAAATGCGGCGAGACGTTCGCTCCGTCGAACCGAAAGTGGATGCCACTCGCATCGATTTTTCTGTCCGTTCACCAATAACGCGCCCTCCGCCATCGCGCTCCGGCAGTCAGGAATCCGGCAAGTAAAACCCAGCTCTCTCTCTCTCTCTCTCTTCTTCTCCTTCTCTCACTCTCTCACTCACCCACTCTTTCCATTCCACCCTTCCTCTCTCTTTCACATACAATTCGAGTTCCACGCGGAAGCACCGTCCCCTGCTCTACCCTCTTCCCATCCTCGCGGTTGCCACCCCTCTTCTCACCCCTCCCTGCCCTCCACCGCGCTTTTCTTCGCGCAGGATTCCTCCACCGCCTCTCACGTTTCAAACCGCCTTAGTTTCGGCTTAGTTACGTCCTACCCGAGCCCAGGGCCGATTTGTGTATCGGATATAATGGAGGGTGTGCCTGAATTTTTAATCCCTTGGATTACAGCGAGGCGCCGCGCTCGTGCGCATTGTGGCGCAGAGCTGAATAGAAGTGCGGATTGTACGCGCGAATAATATTTTAAGCCTAGAAATAGTGAGGCTGAACGGAGGCTGAGAGTTGACGTTTGTAAGTAATTTAGTGGAAACCGGTGTAGGGAATAATAGTCCATGGAATAACTGGTTGAATTGCATAACTCGTGTCTACGCTGAGAAAAGACGTAAGACAAGGGGTCCCCGTCCATAGAATATCTTTCATTCGAATATTTAGTTTGCGTGGAACGGAGAGGAGACCGATCGCAGAATAGCGGAGCTCCACCGTTGCCCTGTTCATTACTTTTCCATTAATGGCGAGCGAACACAATTCCGTAGTTACTGAATGATTAAAGTCGATCGACAAGTCCCGATGAATAGCCAAAGGGCTGGGATACAATCTCATTTACCGGCGTCGGGAATATCGTAAGGTTTTGCGAGAAAAAAAAAAGATATTCCGCGAGAGTCGGGGATCTACGACAGCTATGACCCAGCTTTGCCGGAGGAATTCCACTCTAGCACGAATTCCAGCAGCGTAACTTCCACGCAGAACCAAACGGGAATCGACAAAACGGGAGTGAAACGCGCCGAGGCTGGTCCTGAATAACGGCGAGCGATGAATAATTTAATTAGCCGCGTAAGCCCGAGGTGCACGGATAAATAATGCATCTTCTTCGGCCGTTCGCTGCCCCGTAAAGCGCCTTTCTTCTTTCCCTCGATCGCCACTCGAGCCAATACCACTGATTGTATTCCGGCCGATCCTGCTGGAGCATTGTGCGATCAAATCTAAAGTGATATGCCGGGCCAACATTTGGATTCATGCTGCATCCCGGTAGAACCTGGTATCGCGGGAAAAATGTACGTCCCGCAGAGATTGCAGATATTCGCCTACTTTTATGACTTAAATACGATCGGATCTGTGTCAGAGTTTGGCCGTGGTCGAGTATTTCAAAGGGAATCTCAAGGATCTCCGAAGCAACAATGTCGGTGCTCGAAGCCGGAATTATTTGCACTCGAGAATTCGTGGAAAAATATTTGCGGTCTTTGCGAGGACTGCGATATGCCTTTGTGCTTGGACCAATTATTTACGAAATATCTATCGTGCGATTATTGGCGACTAGTGGCAGTGCCTATAGCAGGGATTAATAACAATGCGTGCGAGAACAAAGGGTCGGCGAGGTTGCGAGAGGGCGCGTTTAAAATTCGAAAAGATGGGCGGCCAATAATTTTGCTAAACGTCGTTGCATATCGCCGCTGACGCTTTTCGACGATTCGTTTTGATTATTATAACGGTTTCACGGTGTCTTTTTATTTTGAAGAACAGTACAAAGGGAGGAAGGACGGAGCTGGCGCTAAAGCGCGGAATTATCACGGCCAGTCGCTGAAATTTCAGAACCGAGCGTCTCTATTCGATGCAACGTCGAACAGCCACGCAATTCCGCTGCTACTGAATAATAGCTATCGGTCGTTGCTTTCATTTCTCCTCGCTCCAGTTTCTCTTCCTCTCGGCGCCTCTTCTGGATACGCCGACCATTCTGATGTCGCAAACCTCGTCGTTAACTCCTTTTTTCTCCCCCAACATCGTCGTACTGATGCGCACTTGGGATTTGAGAGACAAAATCGCGGCGATGACGAACTAAAATGCCTAATCGAGGTAAACGCGCCTTCCGGATTTTTTGTCGTCCTTTGGAATATCTCAGGCTTCAACAAACTTGACTCATCGGAATTTTAGACCGAGAATTTGAATTTTGTACTGAGTAACTGTCGTTGTTTAATTCCATGTGTGCACATGGAGACTTTTACAAGCTACGTTTCCCTTTATTCAAATTTAATGAAATTGGTGTAGCATAGGGCCTTTTTTTAAATATATTCTATTATTATATATATATATATACATTTTTAGAAGACGGTTTTTTCTGTTCTTGGCAGTTATTCAGTTTGGCGGTTGAAGTTTGACCCAGTGAAGATTTAATAATAATGTCTTGATTACCGAATGTCCATTTTCATGATGTATATGAAACACGTTGCAGTTCATCAAACTAAACTGTATTGAATTGCTTAGAATTCATCAAAGTTTCACGTGCTGGCTTTATTAGTGCCCGAGGTAGGTTCTGGTACATACCGAATAGCTTTCCACCTCAGTGTCGGATATATGCAATAACTTGTATATTACCGACAGTATATTCGTACTCGTGGTTGAAGATTCAAACATCCCGGTCGATCGTTAAAAACAGGGCCCTGTTTATTCCACATTCATTCTAATTGTGCTGCAAAACTTTGACCTTTGTGCGGCTCGGGTTTTCATAAAGTTTTCCCGGCCAACTTTATCAGAACCTAAGGGACTTCGATAATGAGGATATAACTCTTCTTCTCGGCATCGCGTGCATACTTCGGTCAAAAGTTTTGACCGAGCAGCTGACTGCTATTGGCTATGTAAATAATATATTTGGTAGTAATAGAACAATTAGAGAGATCAACCGTGTCTTCTATATCGATGTTGTTCCAACATAAGAAAAAAATAAAGTACTGCGGGACACAGATGTCGATGAAAATAGAAAAAGGGTACTTCAAGTATTACACGAGAAAATAATTCTAGGATTTAAAAATAATTTTCCTCTTCGTTTCGTTGCTAAGGTAACGAAGCTCTATATTGTCTTATAACAAAAGATTATGAAAAATGATACACGCATCCGTCCACCGTGTGGTCTTTACCTAATTTACAATTCTACACATTATAAGTAAAGATATGCAAATCCGGAAAGCACGTTAGCTGAGCAGAACATTTATCCCAGTGTATCGAAATCGATTTCGATTCGCAGGAGCAACGAATATACACGTGACACGCAGAATCGAGAGGCGATGAGCTCGATTTTGAATCGGATCACGGTGCTTCGGCTTGAAAGTCCAAGCCTCCATTCAGCGCATCACCATTGCGCCCTTGCTCGGCATATTTATGCACTATTTCCGCACATTTGCGAATATATACATCCTCGAGGGCTGGAGCGGGTCACTTGTCGCCGTGGATGAATAATCGCGAATAGAAGGAAAGAAAGCGGCGCGTTGAGAGACGGTAAATCGCGCCGCGGTGTGAATTACAGTGCGCAAATACCAGATGGCCCGGATATCCGCCGTGCGGACGTGGCACCCGCTCGCGGCCGGGACAGTGCTAACAAGGGGAGCGAATCGCCTATTTTTCTCTTCCTTTGTAAGCGCGACACGCTCTTCCAGCAGCCTCGTACTTCGCGAGTGCCGCAAGACGCGGCTTTGAATTGTGATTAAATAACCCCGGAAAGTTTAATTTTAAACACGAAAACCGACCTACTTTTAAATACGCGGGGTTTTGGAGCTCTCATCGCCAGTGCGATTGGTAAGTGTATTCGAGGATACGACGAATCAAGATATAGAATATCCGAGATGAATTTTAAGAGATAGAATTCTACTATGTGCCACATCTGTAGGACGCGCTGTTAAGCGATGATGTATAGACAATAAGAGGGAACATCTAATGACGAAGCAGGGTCCATGGACGGACAAATGTTTGACCACGAAATTAACCGAGATCTCCTTCAAACTTGCATCGAATCGTGCAATAATAAAACTCCTAACACGCGTGAAAGAGCTGCTCACTCTCCACGAGTGGATTTCATTCCTCGACTATCGTGCTTCTCACAATTCTTAATTCTACCTCTCTCTCTCTTTCTCGTTTCTTTCTCTCCCTTCATCCTTCTCTCCCTTAACCGAGATATCGATTGTCCACTTCGCTCCTACGACACCCCAGTTCCTCCCTTCTCACGCGACGATCCACGATGGAAGAAGGGCGGCGAGAGGAGGAGAAGGACAGAAAAAAGGAAGGGGAGGAGGAGGAAGAGGAGACGAGAGGAAAACCCGGACGCATAGCTGGACACGAGCAAGGACACGGAACAGATGTCCGAGATCGAGCGGAAACCTCTAACGCGATACGTATATCCCTATTCGTCTCCTTGACGTTCTCTTTTCCTCTCCATTGGCCCAAATGCGGCGCGAGGCGTGACTCTAAAACGATAAGGGAGAGAACGTACCGCGGACTTTCAGAAGTTTCACGAGGGTGGGAACCCGGCCCGATATTTCGTGCAATCCACTTTGTAGGAAACCGACCCCTCCTCCCCCTCCTACCCTTCACAGGTTCAAATGTCCACCGCGAAGAAATTGCCGTTTGTCACTAAGCGCAATACTGACGACATACGACCCGGTTTTTGAAGTCCTATAAGTTCAAGTTTGGAAAAAAGAAACATTCTTATTACAAGGATAAAGAGTTGAACTGCGTTTAACTCGAATCAGCATTTTTGCCTCGGCGGAACAAGATCGATGGCACTTAAAAATAATGTCTCATATAAAAAAAAAGACGTGGTGGCATACGTGAGTAATGAGGTATACGAGGATGTCCCAGCTTAATATACTCACGTGGAAACTGATAGGGGGGACATAGTTTTTTTGGGCAAATCGACGTCGTTCGTTGAATCGCTTCGAACAAAGCGAGCGTTTCGAACGAAGCATCATCTCCTGGAATCGAGCACCGTCGTTATTTCGAGCGATAGGATGGCGAAGACATCGAAGGGCGCGCCAAGTCCTTCCTCGGGCCGATTTTCCCCCGTTTAGGCGAGCACTTTCCTCCGGCAATTCGCGTCGCGCTAACCTTATCGCTTATCAATTTTATTGCCGCACTAAACACGCGATCGCGGCCTATCGATCGTAAAGAGGGGGGAGGAGGGAGTCAGGGGTGGAGGCGAGGGTGGAGGAGGAACCGATCGATCGATCCGGGGGATGATGACGCGGATATTTCCTGCGCAGGAAATATTTCGTTACGCGGTTCCGTCACCGGATACGCCGCACGCACGAGGCCGGAAATAACGAAAATACACGTAGCTTGCGTGAGCCTTGAGGGCGACAGAGAGGTGTGGAGACAAAGAGGGATGGGGAGGGAAAGGGAAAATCACGATGGAAATCGCGCCACGGTCGCCCATCTTTTAGACACGTTTTTTTTTTCTCGATCTCATCACGCCCCTGTGGGATATGGAAATTGGAGAACGGCGACTAGCTGTCGAGCGAGCTTCTGGGGAGAAAAAGTAAATGAGATGTATGCGCGTGTACTACGATTGATTTCACGGTACACAAATCTGCGCGTATCTGGGCGATATGTCGAGCGAACAAAAAGTTCGCGAGGTGTAGTGTGAATTGTGATTTTAGGAATTGCTTAATGTTGTAGGAAAGAAAGCTTGCTCTTAACAATGATTTTCGATCGTTTTGTATCATCGTTTGGACCATAAATCCCCGACGCGTGTTTCTTTGCGCGTTTAGGTACTTCTTATGCAAAGCGCGATCTTTGAGTTTTCATGGATTTTCGTTCTTCTATCATAATAAACCGAACCTTACACGGATAAGGAGCGCTCTAGACTGCGCATATCCTTATTCTCTGAGACAAGGAATTCACATGCATGGATTGAATAGCCACCGGGGCTGTAATGAGAAGTAAAAGAGAGGCGCGCGTGATATAAGGTGTGGCGGCAATCAGGCATCGAGGGTCGCCGTTCTCGCTCAAAGTTTACACAATCAGTCCTCGTTGATTCTGCCAGAGTCTCTAATATCCTCTAGCGTCTTCAGTATGCACAGTTATGCATCATAGTATGTTTGCACGTTCAACCTTCGTTGATTTTACCAGGCTCTCTAATATTCATGCACACACCTCTAGCATCTTGCGAGTAACTAGGGTGGTTCAGTGGACGGAGAGACTGATTTCCTCTAGAGGAACTCGAGTTCAGAAATTATCCGTGATCTCTGGATGGTAATCGGATTTTTCCGCGTGTAATGCGCACTGCAAATACGCTGACAAGATATCCATCGTGTACCGTGAAAGTCGCAGAGGGCGACCGTAGGAATTGATCGTTCAAACGAGCATTCTTCACGCTTGAATTTTGCACCTATCCTGCTTAGGCGCGCGACGAGATAACGAAGCGATGTCTAAACTCATATATCGCGGATTTAGTTCTATACTGTCAAAAGTTCGATACCAGGCTTTGGGAAAGTTCAATACTTTAGGATTTTCATGTGAAAATGTACCATAATATCGGAAGTTTCCCCGGATTTACTACACCCAATATTGGGTTATGGCAGTACTTTAGTATCATTATTAGACACGTGACGTCTAATGAGAGTTTCTTCTTCTTAAAAACAAGTTCTTCCCAGTTACCCTTCTTCTCGCGGGTAATAAACGCCAATGGTTTATCTATACTCGTGGGTCTTTGGTACATGTGCACATTACGCTCACAAATCGATAATCCGCGATTCCCCAAAGCACAGCATCGGCCACATCAATCGTCCGGATGAATCACAAATGTTTTTAATGGCGGACAAAGCTTTTCCTCGAGCTTCATTTTCTCTTATTTCCATTTACCGAATAATAGATCGTTCCGGCGCACTGGCCGCCGGTAAACGCTTCGATTCGAATGGGGAATTAAAGCAGACGAGAAGTCAGCACTCGGAAATTGTTCGAGATCCCGCTGAGCCACGCCATAAATCTTGATCCGCGGTAAATAAATCAACATTTGTAGGAAAAGGATGCTTTTTTTTGCGGGCCTTCCTCGTCGAGCGCCGGGATATAATGGATCCTGCCCCTGAAAGTGGCTTATCGTGTAGGTCGGTTATACGTGACGTTGAATTTTTGCAGTTTCCTACCTTCCTCGCGAGGGCCAACGGCGATTATCGAAGGGCGAATAGCGTAGCTACTCTGCGCCGCGATTGGACTTATCCGCGCTATATTCGATCGAGCACTCCTGGCTCGTCCAAGATTATTCTCCGGACGAGGTCTTGAGAAGTTAGCTAAATGTGCATCAAGATGTTGGTTTACCCCAACGTTCGGTGACCGAAACTAGGGCACGCATGTGAGCGGCCTGAGGGAAATTGGAGGCAAACTCATTATCATGATAATTGATCAGCGCTTTTGATTTATCGCCGCCGCGTCCTGTGGAAATCTCAGCGCGAGGATACACGTGGAATACCAATGGAAAGGTATAATGCTGAAGCTGGGTTCGCGGTGTTAATCGAAGGTGAAAGTGTGTCGCCAAAATGTAAGACTGGTAAATGTAACACTGAAATACTTGCTGGATGTAATAATAATAGACTTGAGAAAATGTGAAAGAAAATAACGATGGAATAAACTGATTTAACTCTTGTATGTTATAAATCGTTCTCCGCTCTTCAGATTCAATATTTCTTAATTCGAGAAAATGTTTGTGCGAGGAGTTAACTTGCTTCTGCCAATTAATGGATTAAAAATGTAGTCTACGCGATCGAAGGAGGAAGCGAAAGGTGTAAATAAATCTATCGAGTATTCTAATTCATAAATATCCCCCCGTATAAGGTAACGGCATTAAAAGTTCCGTAACTGAACAGACTTTATTCGCCGGGCCCGCTTTGTATAGGGGGATATTAAAATTGGATGAGCGCGACGTTAAGTTTACTTTCGGAGCCATTTCAATGCTAAAGGGATAACAATGAACTTAAGTTTCCATCTGAAGTTTCTTTGGCTACGGGGTGCCTTTGAAATAGGAATGCAAGCGCTTAGTACGCATCTTCGCGTTTCTTCCGCTACATCACCGCGATGCGTCGCTCCTTATGCGCATGGGTAATTCACAAAAACGCGCGTTTCCTCTTCAAAAATAAATAACGCGCGGAGATTCACCGCGATCATCGCGATATTTTCCACCTCCAATCCTCGACGATAACCCGAAGACAAGTTTCATTTTCAGTGTACCGTTCTCATATAATTTTCGCATCGACAGTTGAGCGCATAAATCACGGTATGTACAAAAGTTCATTGTGCGCGAAAGACGATGTCACCCGAGAATCTTATCGTGGAAACGCGAGGATTTTAATATCCAGGGAAGCGACAAAGGGAAATTCGCGCGTGAAATTTCGCGAAACGAAGAAGGGAGAATACCGCGTATTCCTCGCGATTCGAAAAAGGGCGTGAGTCACGTAGGTCGCGTATATAATATATTTCGGAGGACAAAATGTCCGTCTGGCGGCGCAAACTTTGAAAAAGGACTCTCGTTTGACCAGCGCGGTATTTGCAAGACGCCGTCATCGCTCGTCAAATATGTGGAGCAGTCACGTGTGTGTATGTGTGTGTACGTAGTATATATTTAGAGAGGGAGAGAGAAGGAGTGTCTTCAGAGGGTGAAAGAGCGAATGCCTGAGTGAGCGTGTGAGTGAGTAAGAGAGTAAGCGAACGAGTAAATGAGCGAGTGGATGCGAGAGGAAAAGAGAGAGAGATAAAGAGACTGGACTTTCAACGACAAGAAATCGCTGGCACTCAAATGCCTAGTTGGCCCATCCACTGTCCACTTTCCGGCCATCGTTTTGCCGGCCCTCCGCATTTTCACTTTTCAACCCCTTCCCATCCCTGTATCCATTTCGTTTCGTCCCCTGACATTCCCGCCGTCTCATCGACGTTGAGATATCGGGGCTGTCGTTCGTACAGGAGCCGACTTTTCCTCGAAATTTGTCTACCGATATGTCCCATTGAGGAGAGAGCGTACCTTGGTAGTTTTTGGATATTCTCACCGAAAGTATATCCGCCGATGGAAACATTTGGGAAGGTCACGGTTAGCTTTTGACGTAACGGCCTTTGGGCTTTAATAACGGGTTTCAATCGGGCTACAAACGGTTGGCGGACGTGACGAATGTTCGCATCTGGACCGCGCTTTTATCCTCTTTGTAATGCCGTATTCGGCTGACACACATTTCGATATTTTTCTGCGCACCTTGGCCTACAAAGGGCTACCTCGCGGCCAGTTTTTAAGGTGATCCTTATTCGGGAATTTTACTGTGCACCTTGTGAGTCAGTGCTTTAGGAACGTGTCCTGAGATGATACCATAGCTCAGTTTACGCGAAATGATAATAATAAAGAATACTATAAAGTGAATAAAACACCCTTACTATTTTACCTACCAGAAGCTTACTAATGGAGTTTTTAATTTTGAACGTATAATACGTAGAACCATTTCATATTCTTCACTTTCACGTTTCCCCGTAAATTATCGAATATATGTTATTACACATAGCTTCACGTGTTATTGTAAATAATTATCCTAATGTATTGTCAGACCATATTGGAAAAAGTAATATTCAGGATAGCCCCAAAGTGCATTTCATTCCTAGTGGTTAAGGTTCTTCGGAATGAAATATGGCCGCGCGAAAGGAACACCGACGGATAAATCGTTAATACGTTTGGCGCCACGAAACAAGGGAAAATCTGTCGCTCTGCCCGCGGCTGAATTCGAGATCCTTCCAAGCTTTTACCTCGAAAGGCACTTTTCAGGGCCGAAAGTTACCGATACCACGAATCTATTCTATATTCCAGCGCGCCTCGATTTTTCGCTGAAATGCAGATCCATGGCGCGCTTCTTTTTCTCGGGAATCTATTATCCGATAAGGCGGTGGGCCGCGAGGAAAAAGTCGATTTCTCCAACGTCGCAAAGCGCTGTCGTTTGCCATCGATCTTCGTCCGAATTTCAAGTACATTGGTCTGCGAATAAAAATCCCCAGCGGTCGGATTATCCTGATACCGGATTTTTATACCAAACCGTCGGACTAATTTAAGGCTACGATGAAATCCACGGCTTGCCGCTCTTATTTTTATCCTAAACTAAATATAATCGCCCTGGGGACTCAAATATCGCGTGGAAATTTGCCAAAGGATGGAAGAGGCTGATAAACCTTTTATGCGCTTATCAAGAGGTAATTTTACAGCGACGTGCGCTTCGAAATCGTTCCAGTGTGTTTTTTGCGCAAAATATAAAATACGTGTCATTATAACATTATAATGGGTAAATATAATAATAAAACGCTCGATGATGCCGAGAGCAGCATGCATGATGACATGTAATATACGAAAGAGCGAGGGTATGATAACGTAATATACTAATGGATGAATATAGAAATTATCAGGTCCAGTAAACATGGTAATAAAATGCTTTATACTGATGTAAGCAATAGGTATAACAACTTTGAAGCGAAAATGAAGAAGAAAATAATCTGGGTCCTGTCAATGCGCTTCCACATTATCGGCTTATTAAATTTGCCTTGGCGGAACGTTCTAACGAATTTCTGTCACTCCTTTCGCTCGTCGAAAATTCCTGTCCAATATACGAAGCGCAGAGTTGCGTTTGCGTTTGAATCAGAATAACCGATGATCGTATATAATATTGAATAATATTGAACGACGCGTAAAAATTTTCAGGGGGGAGGATTCTGGCTTCCTTATCGCGAGCATGTGCAGTTCTGTGTCGGAAGGATAACGTACTGACGTTAAAGGATGGGCGTAGATTGTTGCCGGATTTCATTTAAATGATGATGGATGGTTGCAGGTTATCCATATTATAACAAATATTCCCATCGCCTTTATCTTTTAACACAGGAAAATATGAATTACGTTCAGGCTTCGTAAAATTCCTTGATCGATATACTTTTTTTTTTATCACTGCTATTTTTATGCAATACTATTTTTGATCGTACACCACACAGATTTTATTCTAAGCTGGTCAATGTCGAAACTAATAACTTCACACAATGTTCCACGATTTAACTGCCAGTTTCATTTTTTTTTGTCCAATTTTTTTTATCGTCCTTTGTGGTCGAAACTTTCCCTGCTATTCGATCTTCCCTACTCCCGCTTCACCACGTCAGAAATTGTCGTTTTGTCCAAATATATGTGACGTATTTCTGACGCAGAAACGGAGGAAAAGAGCTGTCTGTCTAAAAGCAAACCTTTTGTTTCATATCCGAGAAGGAACTCTGTCTCATGGTGGAAGTCTTTTTCTTTGGCAATAAAGGGTCTCGACGCTGCTTCTTCCCAAACAAGTTTCAGGATACACAACATGTTTCTCCATCGTCACTTTGACTGCAGCTCGTTATCGATAAATCGATAGCTCCGTACAACGACGTACCACGCAGCTGTTTATTGTTAATTAAATCAGGATTAAAAATGAACCCAGTGATATTCGATTCATTAATATAGTCGCTTAACATAAGAGCCTTCAATACATTAATTTCCTCGAGAGCTTCGTTCAGATTTGGATATATACAGTAGACGATATTTTTGTTACCGTGTAACATAATATTTACAACCAATATAATGTTAATGAATCATGTTGATCGTACTGTGTAAATTGATATTTGTGATCCTCCTGCTAATATACGTGAATTATCAAATTTCAAAATTGATATTTCGATATCGCGCTGCAGGATTCGAATGGAGTTTCGTGTTCAACCATTCATCCCTTATTGCTTTCAAATATTGGTCCATTGTTACAGCTTCCTCTACCTTGCAATCTCTCTTTCTCCCTCTCTTGATTTCCTCCCAAGAAACGAGTCTCCTTCCTCGGTAGTAAAGGGCCTGGATAATATGGAGAAGCACGGTTTCTTCCCAAATGAAAGGCGAGCCTCACGATACAATGTATTTCCTCCATTGTTTCTCCCAGAGCAGCTCGTTAAACGTAGGACGATGGCTTCGCATAATGTCGTGCCGTACCACGTGAATTAACATAAAATACTCATTTATCGATCGATCAGAATTATATTTAGTCAATGGAAATCACTTGGATTTACACGAGTTGCCCGAATTCTTCCTTTTTTTTTTTTTTTATCGAAGCTTGGTTATTCACGTAAAACTTCAACGTGTCCTGAACTCGATACCTTCACAATTGCACGACATCAAATTTGAAACACACACGTATAGAGGACAAAATTCCAATATTTTTCAAATTTCAGAATTTTTCATTTACATACCAGGTTTCAAGCGCCGTTTCAGTTGTGTACGTGTAGTTTTCCTCCTTTTGTTCCGCTCCTGTACCGGTTCGTCGCCCTACGTTACATTACTCTCCAGTTTTACCTCTACCCTTTCCGCTCATTTCGTCGCGCAGGGGAAGAGCCTTTCCTCGATAGTAAAGAACGCGGATGTCATCTCCGTTTCACCCGAAAAAGAGAGACTCCGCTCGATGGTGTCGCGTTCAAAACAACAAAGATTACACGCACATACCTCGCCTCGCGCGATCTCGATGCACAGCTTAACTCCAATGCAGTGGAAACAAATGTTAAGCGTATAGCCACCTGAATTGCTCTCGAGCAAATCCAGCAGCATTTTTTCCCAAATTTACGAATAATTATCAAGCCAGAAGACCCGCTCCAGGATTTCCAAATAAATCACGATCGTTCACTCATCCGCTTTTCCTCTCTATCGTTAAACGAGACTGCAAAAGAGTCTGGTTAAAATCCGCGAGAAATCTGGGTCGTAAAGGATCAAAGAGCAACTCGTTTTAGGCACTTTCATCCGCGCGATTACTCCTCGAAACCGATCAATCGCGTAATTTGCGGGCCAGCGGTAGCGCGAATTCGCATTACGCTCAACAAGGAGCATTTACACGCCGTAGGAGAGTAATTGTGCACAGCCCTCTGAGCGCTATTGATAATCGTCATAATGAAAGTAATTCGTTCTCTTAATTGGCAGGGGCTCGGGGTGGGCCGCTCTTACGGGCACTTCAGCTACCTGTGCCGATTGTTTTCCCGTTAATTCCATGACGCTGCTCCCCTGGCCGCGGTCAATTTCACGATTAACGTGCACAGTCGATCAAAAGAGGGAAATATTTCATCCCGAGCTTTGAACTGTTTGTCCGCGTGACGGAGTATCGGGTAATGGGCAGTGACAGAATTATACGAACGCGCGGGCAAAGTGGATGACTGTGGAGGACACGAGAAAAGAGAATGGAAGTGTTGAAACCTGAAGAGAGCTGTGGCGAGACGCACGAAGCGCCGTGGCAAAGGGTTTGAGATAATGTACTGGTAATAAGTTGAGAGTTTGAGCGGAATGGAGGATTTGTTTATAAATTCAGTTGGAGATGTACTCTTGAATATTCTTGTGAACAGAAAATACGATATTTGGTTTAGTAACTGTTATTAAACAAGATGTATGGATTTATCAAATTTTATGAAGGACTAAATAATTGAGTCGTGAAATCAGTTATATCTGTTCCAGGGTTTTTCATTCTTTTCTCAGTTTTCTGCAAATGCAGTCGTTCTTTCCTCCTCGATAACTGATCAATTAAGAATCATTGACATTAATATTTACTACGCAGTTTTTAGTGGGAAGATATAAAGCAAGGCTGGGCCTAAAAATAGTGCAGTATCGATTTAATCACAGCTCGAATTTAACGCACGTTTGGGCGCTCAATTTGATGAACTCAGCAGATCACACACCGTGAAAACCGGTGTAAATATTTATATGGCAATCCGCTGGGTTTCCTTGTTGACCCTTTGCAGGCGTTTTAACGCGATCCAGCGATTGGCGGTCATTGAAACTGTAAAACTACCGGCCTCAGTTAAGGTTAAATCTACCGATTGGCGAATACCTACGAACGCAGCCAGGATTTAATTAGCAATGTTGAGCGCTGGCATGGGACGAAAGCATGGCAATTCCGCGTGGAAGGGCCGAGCACGGATCTCATTTATCGCGCGCTGGTTTTTCCACGTAATACGTACGGCATAGAACAAACGAGCAATTGGATACAAAGGCTAATATAAAAAAAAAAAAAAATAGTCATAGCTTGTAAAAAATTGTAGATTATTTAGCATCGACGTATCACGCACCAGGGCTCGGTTTAATTATAATCCAGAGCTCGGCGTTTCGATAAAGATGATAAAAATAGAACTTCCTCGCTCCTTGAAAATCCCGCGATATAGTATCGTGCCATGTTATTCTCCCTAAGACGGCAAGAATCTGCAGAATGGGGAATAGGAAATGGAAAACAGCCCCGACTAGTCGAATAACAGAATTAATTTGCGTAATGGAAAGAATCGTGACCGTTTTATTGGGGCAATATTTGAACGAAAAGCAGCCATGCGATACGCTCCTACGGAAGGATAGTGGTAAACGCGCAAGCAATCATGCTGCGGACAAACAAAACTAATTACTGTCAACAAAACTCTCGCAGTGTGCGCGATGGTTGAAGGTACGGTGCTCGCGTATCCTTGTAATGCAAGCGACTACAATCGGTATTAGTAGCCAAGGAATCGCAGATTCTCGATATCACGTGAAACACAAGCACGCGCCTTCTTTCGTGTCTTGTAGCTCGCAACTTACAATACTGCATCATATCGCATCGCATTCCTCGTATCATTACTCGCGAAACACTTTGTATTTTACACAGGTTCGCTTGCGAGTAGGCACCCTTTACTTGAATGTAATTTAAACGTCGTTCGCCCTCCTTATAATAAGCCACGCTACTATTCAACAGGTCTATTCGCGATTCGATAGCTCTTCTTACGGGATGACACCTAATCACCATTTCATTGTACCATTTAAGCGATTACAAAAGCCTTCCGTTGGCGGCTCCACGTTTGGGCGTGTTCCGTAGGTCGGCTGAGAAATTTGGGAGCGTATCACTGTCCTTGCGCTAAATCCGCGGCCAATAATCCGCTTCGCTGCACTTAAAGCCAATGGAATTAATCAGTATCGAGGTAATGAAATTGATTCTGGCAGTTCACCACTTGGATAGGTACACCGAGTTCTTGGTACACGCCCACGAAAACATTGCTCTCCACCCTTATGCGAGCTGCTTCCTACGTCAATCGAATTATCGATCCACATCCGAAAGGCTCGTGCGTCCGTTTATTCGTCCGTCCGATCGTTTCACGGAGATTATCTTTAGAGTTCGGAGCAACGCAATGTTACATACGTAAATGGCCGGCAGGATTTTTATAAAACCATTCACGCTCAACGTGCTTATAGCGGTAGAGAATGAAGATGTTTTAAAACGTAGCTTCGCGTAAAGCGTATTTGTTTAATTCAACTGTACACGCGCCCAAGGTAATCAGTTCAAATGGGTCTCTGAAAGTGCTTTTTTTTGTGCGACAAGCGCGACATATGAATTGTTCAACTGGTTTTTAAAGCATCATAACTCTGTACTACTTCCTCCCCTATAAAAAGAAGTCTTCGAGCCGCAGATCAATTGATTTAAAACACATTTTCCTTCAAAGGGAGAGAGACAGAGAGAATGATCGATAACACAGGATTTTCGAGCGCGTGCCTCTTCGTATTCTAATAAACTCGATGGAGACACGCGGGCCCCTCCTTCGCGCGAATCTAATATATCCCTGGTCGGTTCACGAGCAGGAGGCAAAAGGGAAGTCGGCGCATCGACAAACACCGCGACTATTTAATTGCTCAAAGTATCGGTTTAACGGCCAGCATCGATGTTAACGAAATTAATTAGTCATGCCCAATGTTATCACCACGGACGTTTGCCAAATCTGTTATTGTATTTATGCGCCCACCTTGCGGCCCGTCCGCTCATCGATGTTCGTGCATCAGCGAGGTATGCTGGAAATGCGCGTATCGATCCTCTCGTCCGCAACCTCGAGATCTAGTCGGCCAACAATCCGGTCGATTGTTGCCCTCCTGTTTAATGAAACTAATCAGTCACGTATGGCGACCTCCGTAGTGGCGCTTAATCAATCCGGTAATACGTCCTCATATTGATCCTCGGTGGTATCCGACGGCGGATGCCGCCCGAAGGAATCCTCGATGCATAATAATCGCGGTAAGCGCCTTTATCGTGAGTGTAACCTCGATTCGGCGCACCTACCGCGCTTACGAATCAATGAAATTAGCTAGGCGCGTATGGCAGTACGTCGATAAAATTAGCCGCCCCTCCCCGCCACGAGCCCTGGCTTTGCAGTGCTGCATCGCGGGTGTTAGTACTACGAGAAGGACAGGCTGACGATCTTTTTTCCAGAATTAACTTATTCGTGATTCTTTGGAAAGAGTATTTGAATTTTTAAGGTGTAACGAATGTTGTAAATGTAAATCTAGTTTGTTATAGATATAGTTACAGATTAAATTATATAAATTATAGATTATATAGTATATCAATAACAAACTATATATACATATATAATCAAAAATCCAAATACTCCTTCCAAAGATCCTCGAATAAATCAATACTGGAAATAAAGATCGTCAGCCCTTATTACCTTACTTTTCATAAGCTATGTAATCGCGTATAGTAGATAATAAAGTACCTCAATAAGCCCACCTAAGGTTTTGCTTATCCTTGATAAAATACTTCGACGATCCTATTTTAACCTCATCTTCCAGCGAGTTCTCCACACATCGAGTTACCAAGAATACCTATACATCCGCGTTTCCTTATATCATCGGATTAACGATCGTAGCGAGGCGCTCGAGCTCATCCCAAATCGGCAAGATCCCAGGGCCAGGAGCGGCCTTTGCGGACCGTTAGTTCCCGCGATTGCCAAGCGTCGCGTAAATCCCGCCAACTTTTCGTTAGAGCGCGTCAGAATGCGACGAGGATATCCATCCTCGATCCATCCCCTCTGTCCTGATAAAAAGCATTAATTCCCGATGAATACCGCGTCCTTTCGTAGGATCGGCTAACGAACCGAACCAGCGGCCGGAGGTCCACGCATCGCAAGGCCGCTCCGAATAAATCCACGAGCTCGCGACCGCTGGATCCTCCGATCATTATTCCGGCGGATTAACGGAACTCGTTAGGCGCCTCCAGGAGACGAAGGCCGCCTCCCGGTGCGACTCGCACCGACATTCGTACACGGCGGCCAACATCCAGGGCGCTCGAATGCGCGGAGGGCCTGTATATCGTAGATAAGACCGAAACACCGGAGTTGTATATATCGATCCTCGCTCGCGATAAGATACGGACCTTACAGCCCTGGGCCTCTGGCTTCACGAGCTGCTGCTCGTGGAACGGCACGACGTAGCGACGGCTGGAGGATTGGGGGAGGGGCTGGGTTAGGAGGGGGAGGCAGGGGTTTGTTCTCTTCTCCGCATCGATCGTTCGCTTCGAAGCCGTCCTTTTCCCAGGGAGGGAAAGGACCTGGTAATGAAGGAGGCCGCGCGTCCTGCCTCCCTCCTTCTTTTTACCCTTCTCCCTTTTTCGAACGCTCGCAACGTATCTCTCTCTCTCTCTCTCTCTCTCTCTTGCTTTCAGGCTTTTTCTTTTTAGCCCTCATCCTATCCCATTCTCTTTCATTCATTCCCTACCTCTCTCTCTCTCTCTCGTTCTTTCTCTTTTTGATATTCACTCACTCGCCCTTCCTCTCCCCCCGCCATGGGAAACCCGCCGGAATTCATCTCGGCGAGACCCCGCAAACTTTCGAGAGCAAACTTCAGCCCGATCCTCGCCGAGCCACGCGAAAACTCCTTTTCGAAAAGGGAAGATCTTCGCGGCTATTGGAGGAACGAAAAATTGGCCGTTGTGCCGCTGACAGGGGTGTCCGCATTCTTTTGAGGGATTTGAGGTACGAGAGTCGAATAACAGAGTTATTTCGTAATGGGTATAGCTGGGGGGGCAGATTTTATTAGATCATTTTTTCATATAGTTCAATGAATTGTTCGGACGCGTGATCGCTTTTGGGGGTTTTGCTCGGAGGTGCTTGGCGTAAAAATTGGCGCGATAGGAGCTAAGTTTGATGAAAATCGGAGTATTTAAATGCAAATTTCTTTATAGGAAGATACGTACGAAGGGAAAAAAAATAGGAAAAAGTTATGATTGCGAGCCACCGGTTTTCTGTCAGTCAGGAGCACTGATGTATCCAGAGCCTCGGTGGAATTCTCCTAGGAAATTGACTTGCAAACCTTTCCTAGCTTCCAAGGAGGCGAACATCCGACAGAAGCTCGTCTGTCCACCGAGATCATATATTTTCCGCGTCCCTCAATTCCCCAAACTATTTTAACTCCACACCAAGCTCTAAGATCGTTTTACGAAACGCATTAAGACTTAAAAGTACTCCAATTAGCAAAAACTCCCCAGAGCCACGTATACACGAGGAACCACCCACGACTACGTCCTACCTTACCCACGTATCCAGAACCTTGAAGAGATTCTACCACGAAATTAACTCCCAAATCCTCGATACCTTCCACCAAGAGGATAATACATTATCCATTCCTCACGATTCCCCAAACCATCTCAAACCCAAACCACGCTCTAGGAATATATTTAAACACATTACTCCAATCAACAAAAAATCCAGATCACTCTCTAAGAATATCTTTTAAACACATTACACCAATCTACAAAAAATCCAGATCACTCTCTAAGAATATCTTTTAAACACATTACACCAATCGAGAAAAAATCCAAACCACTCTCCAAGAATATCTCTTAAACACATTACACAAATCAACAAAAAATTCCCAGAGCATCGCATACACGACCGGACATCGTACTTTACCTAGGCGTCCAGAGCATCGAAGAGTTTCCCCCCAGGAAATTGACTCGCCAACCTTCGGTAGGCTCCAAGGAGGCGAGGATCTCGCAGGAGGCCGGAAAGATCGCGGTTTTTCGGCGGCTCGCAATTCCCCAAACCCCTGCGCGACCCCTCGTTATTACCGTTATTACCATCCGCGCTCGTTTATCACGTCTTCCTAAAACGCGGGAAACCGTAGCGCGTCCGGTGAGTTACGGGAGCCCGGAGGATCGCTGGGGAAAATTTTGAATCGGACGTATCACGGGGAACGGCCGGCACGATTTATCGATAGGCTCACGGGGTAATAAAGGGCCGGGCCCGAGCTGGCGCACGATCCACCAGAATCCGGACGAATTAGCCTAAAAACTGGTACGCATCCTCGTGATCCTGAGGCGCATCCTGGGATAACTCGCTGTTCGGCCCCCCAGGTACGAGGTTTTTATTCGTTCCTTTGTACCGCGGCGAGCGTGGAGCGTCCTCCTTATTTCTTCATCGTACTTCGTTTTTGCATGGAGCGCGATGAAAGTCTTCCTTGTTATTCTATTACCTCCCTCGTCCTTGAATTAACCACGACGCGCGGGATTCCATCCTCGACGCGGTCCTCTTTCGTAGGATACGATGGTAAGAAAGATCGCTTTATTGTTTTATCTTGAACCGTTTGAAGGGAATAAAACGCGTAGGGAAAGGGAAGGTTTGTTTCTTCGAGTTAGCGCGAAACTAGAGTTGGGTGTACGGAGACTTTTATTATTTATTTTACTCAGATTTCCCGATGTTACGACGACTTCGAGCGAGATTGGGTATTATTTATCACTTTCCCGGCGTTCCCTCTCTTCATGCCCAGGAGTGCAGCGCGAGATTCTTTGACCAGCTCGCGGCTTTATTCTCTCAAATATCGCCGCGGAACCCTTTATAGAATACCCTCCGCCTTTGTGAGTTTACGGAGTTATGAATAAGGAATACGATACCTCGGTTTACGGGGAAAGCAGACCGCGTCCTTTGGGCCACCAGGAGGAGCCCCCGAGTACGTTTATTACCGCGATCGGCTACATCGATAATGCAAAAATCCCATTATTCTCGGCGAACCCCCGATGGCGCTTCGACCTAAATTCATTCATAGTAAACCCATTAATACGATTCCCGTGTCTCGTATCGGTCGCAAACGTGTTTCCAGCTCGACGAGCAGATCCGATCGATTCTCCATGCTAATCCCTTACGATCTCCAATACCCCCAGCCGATTCTTTTTCAATAACCATTCGCAGCTTCTACAATCCCCCCCTCCTTCCTGATGTACGTACAGGAACCAGGCTGAAAAAGTGCCAGCCTGCGCTTGCACGAAACGTGAGGACTTTTTTTATTTCCCCGGTCGAGAGGCTCGCGCAAGGAGGATCCTTGGCTTTCCACCCTCGTCCGGCCGAGGGAGGGAAATCGAGGCCGTCGAAGGGGAGATGCAGGCGGTATACGAATCCACTCGGGCAAAGCGAAATCCTATCGTCGTACGGCCAGGGGGTAGAGGAAGGTAGATTGGACGATTCCTGCGATAGCCCGCCGAGCGTGGGGGAAGAAGTGACTGTCGTGGCGCGCCGGAAGTCGCGAGCGCGGGGAGGGGACGGAAACTGGGGCGAAAAGGGAGTCAGCCGGTGAAACGAAGTTTCGACCTGGGCATTGGCCGTGGAAATCGGCGCGTCCATGAAACTGGCACGTGACTTCTGGACCGTGCGTGGAGCCTGGGCGGATGGAGGAGAGGCGAGGACGATCGCCGATTTACGGACTCGGTGCGATTCTTGAGTTGATTGAAAGCTTGGAGGCGATGCAGCGTGAGAGGGTGTTTTGTATTGTTCACGCGGGTTAGGGGATGCTTGGGAATGAATACGAAGCGACGAAGAGAGGATGGGTTGTATAGTGTTTTTTTTTTATTGAATGAGGACGTGAGAAAGGCGGAGGGGAAGTTGAAGAAAGTTGGTCGATTATGGAAATGAGATGCAAATTTGATTATCGTGATTGAGGAGCGTGTGAGATTGGTGGAGGTGGAAGTATGTCACTCCGGACTAGAGTGCCACGCGTTGAGCGTTCGGTAAGTACAGTCATCTAAATTGTAAAATGCGTAGTTTCAAGATCAGGAAACGTGCGGATGTTCCAGGACTTTCAGACTTTTATGGTACATTTTGAAATAGCCCCTGACTTTTGTAGGTCGTGTGGATTTTGTACGATACTCGCAGTTTTGTCAGTGAAAAAGATTACGAGAGCTAATTAAGAGTAGTGAAAGGCACAATGTTTTATTGTTAAATTCTGATCGATGATGTATTTAATTTTAATCCTACTGCAGAAATATACCATATACATATGTAAACTAATGTTTTGTGCGCCTCAGTATATCGCTGTCCGTTGCATATTGTTCCGCAGTGTAATCGGATCACGGAAATTTATTATATTACTCTTCCACGTAAATCTGCTGCCGACAAACCGTACGTTCAAATATATCCCGTCCCTTCTCTTGTTACAAATCATAAATGTATTAACCAAAAAGGTTCAAAGCCTTAAGGGCGAAAAAATTCACAATTTTCCACGTTATTCGCGTTATGATAAAAAGTAGAGAACGTAAACGATGAAGATTTCCAAAGATCTCGCCAATAAGAGTGGCTCAAAGATCGATATTTGAAAATCTCCGAACCTTTCGACCATATAAATCAGACCTTTGAATCCTGTTAACCAACGAATAATCGATAAACCAATAAAGCTCCTTTCGACAAATCAAGATGCACAGAATTCGACGAGCAAACACCCGAAATAAAATACACGCCTCTCTTCAGCATACTTTCTTCAATTATAGAAACCACAGACAAGTGTATAATTTCTATCAACGATACAAATTACACTTTCATTCGAAGCGTGCGCTGTATTCACCTAAATCGCGCCTCGGCTTTGCCGAAAGCCGTAAGAATCTTCTCTCCCCGACGCAAGGCGGGAGAGTTTTCACCCACCCTTATCGCACGTCCACCCTCGCGGACGTGAAGGAGGTCAAGATTGTGTTCTCCACTCGAAATCTTGGCGGATGGAACAAAAGGTGCCCGCGACGTGATTCCACGGAAGTCCATCCGCTCCGGCGTTGAAATCCGATATCTGCCAAGATTTAGCCGGCATCGGCCCGTAATTTGCTGTGCCGATTCGCGTCTCGGATATTGCGAATCGATCGATCCAAGATTTCATCCTATTTGGACACTACACGGTATTAATTACTATCGCAAACGCTCTGAGATCCGCATGCGGTAATGCACGATCACTCCGGATAATACAAATTGCGCCTAATATCCTCGAGTTGTGGTGGGAGGGGGACGAATGAGAGCTGCTGATCGGGATGATTGAAAAATGTTGATCAAAATCTGGGAATTTTCATAAGTTCAGGGAGCAACGTGAGTGAGTAACGTAATATTGATAAAGAAGTAGTAGAGATCGGTAATATAACAGGTGAGCATCGACTTTGAGATATCTCGTGGTTGGCGTTATGATTTTTTAATTGGCAGATATGTTCTATAGAAAAATGTGCTGCTGTATGAATTAACAGAATGACTATAGATAAACAATGGTTTTAGACGAACAATATGTTCTTCAGAAATGATCTCTTTCTATAAAAGTTTAAGAATATTCGCCCAGAAATCAGATAACGTAATAGACTGTGAGATGTACGTAAAAATATCAGATTTGTTTTAATTCGCAGTTCGAGCTAAAAACAAACTAACCAGTACTTAACGAATGAATATAAACAGTATAAAAAATTACTAAAATAGTCAAATTGTACGCGGTACACGATTAACGCAATTTCAAATACAATTATTCACTTGGCCTCAAATAAAAACGCAATATTTTATCCTCATACACCAATAGCGGATGATTAATATAATTGATCGATATACGCAAGACGTATTATAGGTTCACTTGCTACGCGTTGTAAAGTGGTGCCATTCGATGGTTTCCACGCTGGACAGAAGTTACTTAAAGTATCAGCCGTAAAAAGCATTGTACGCTCCACAGACGTGCATTACTGCGACGCACAGTGCACTCGCAATTCGTCTCGTGGCTTTTATGTCCGCACAGGCGGACAACTTTTCGTGTAATTTATCCCCGCGAACAAATGTAACTAGGTAAAACGTAGCACGCCGATCTATCTCTCCATCCAATGTAATTCCGTGATACGCCCGCTTCCCCTTTCGGATATAATTTTTCTCCATTACCGACCGGGCAAATTAATTTTAATTCACCCTAACTAATCGTCCAGGAGACCTCCTACATTATATTTTTATCATAAACCTCCCCGGCGTCGCTGATTTATCGCGGCGCCCTTAACTCGAAGGCGATTCCGAGATAAACTCGACGCGCATCTTTGCACTGAAAGACGCAGAAATGTTTGCGCCAAACTGGATATTTACACGCGATATAGACAATGGCGCGTAATATCAACAGAATTACGTTATATTAAACGATACAGCAAATTGAAAAAAGTACGCCAGAAACGCAATTCTACGACACAGTCTACAATAGCATAATATTCTATTCGATGATAGATCACTCGTTATACACTGTTTAAATTTATTTTATTATTTTATTTTATTTAAATATAATATTCATCGAAAAGATCATTTTCTACCTATAAAACACTATATTTCTCGCTCATAGAAAACACGATAATAAAATCAATAACATTTAATATCAATAATAATGAATATTCTATTCCGTGGTTTCACAATTTTTATTCATTATACCTCTGTCACACTGTACTTTGCACGTATAATACGTATTCTGAAAATACTCAAATACTTTCTATACGCTGTACTCTGCGAACATAACGTTCTTTTACCCGCAATACAACCTTTAATCCAAAATAATATTAACCTCGAACCAACCGAGTTCCCGTATCCTGCTTTCATGGATTTCTCCCGCTCAGCGAGCCTCGCAAATGCTTCGTCAGATTTCGACGTGTGCGAGAGTACGAAACAAGTGTGGCGAGCCACGTACAGAAAAGATTGGCTGTCATTTCAGGTCAGAGGTCTCAGTGGTCGGACTCGAATTCCTTATCGCCTCTCGTACACGCTTCTCGGCTTACATTCGAACGTTCGAGTTTCCGCCATCAGCGCTGTAACCACCGGGAGAGAGAGAGAGAGAGAGAAGGAACGTGGCTTGAGGTAAGCCAGGCGCAGGAAAGAATGCGAGAATAGCGTATCGCGAAGCTGCTGGAACATTAGCTTCTCTCTGGCAAATGAAATCTCAATGCGGTGGACGGAAGTTGCAGCTGGGTAGAGAGATTGTAAACAGACCGTGATCCGCGCTGCATTAAGCTCACGTGCTACTTACAGAAATTAAAAAAGTAGCTACACCGTTTTATAACCCAAATTTAACGACACCGGCTAAACTCACTGTTCTGTACATAAACGAGGTGCTTGTTGTTTACAAAAACAAAATAACGGTCAACCGAGTTTCTGGCTCAACTCTCGCAGAATTGATCGTTCTAAAACCGTGAAAGGCTCTTTAAGCAGTGCACCCATGTTTCTTTTTTTAGCGAATATAATCCACTATGTATCGTACGTACATATGTGAGAAGGAAAATACAGGATAGATTTGTTCGAAACGATAAAACAGGAGTCTTCGGAAGGTCGCTTCAAAATTCTCACCAGAAGCAATTTTGATGGAAAACACAGGTATATAATAAAAGAAAAAACTGTGCATTTTTTACAGATTTCTTAAAGTACACAGTACAAGGTCATGATGGAATAACATATCGACTAAATTGCCCCCATGACTTTGCCATCACATACGCAGTCTTTTGTTGAAATTTTCAAATTTTGCGCGAACTTTGGAACACCACCACGTATGCATACTTAGTTTCAAACAATCACACGTGATTTCAGTCACGGTAGAACAAACTCTGCCCGCTGCTACCATTTTTCCATAACACGACACGCTGCACCATTTTAATGGCACGTTTGATACCCGATCGGCCTCAAAACATAGCGAGTTGTGTCTGTGTCAGAGACGTAGCGCAAACTCTTACACGTGGTAAATACGCAGGCGATCCTACGTGTCTCCGAGGACGACATCGAGAAGCAGGAGGACGTGGAAATATTCCCTCTGATAGCTTTAAGGGTGAAAAGCGCCCGGACGTCCACCCTTAGGTCGTCGCAGTCGCGACAACGGTAAACACCTTTCGGCAATTGCGACTCAGCGTTGGACGAGCGACGAAACGAGCAATATGCGGAATATTAACGTGCCCGGAGTTCCCTCTCTGCGGAAGTGCGCTGGGTACAAGTAATTTGTCTAAGTAAATAAATGTAGAATTGTCGAGGCGCCCCTGGCTAATGAGAAAAGTTAGTGGCATAGCTACGGGAGATATCTAAGAATGTTTTGGGGAATTTCAGTTTCCCGTTTCGCTTCTGCAAACAACCACGACGCGAAGGGCCGTACAGGTGCCCCCCTCCCTCCCCCCCCCTCTCCTGCCCCCTGCAGTTTCCCCTTAATAAGTTTATTGAATTAATAATGGCACCCGGGATAAATAATTAATGCCCTCGGCCCCGGAGGTGCCCGACGCGCTGTGGAATTTTTAATTATTAATTTAAACTTTAATTAAAACCTCCGACTGCAACTTTCCTGCCAATTAATAATACGAGCCGAGATTACGGCCGAGAGGTTTATCTTGCACCGATTTCATTTAATCGGCGGTCCCAGCCGCGACGCCTTGTATTTAACGTTTGCCTTGCTCGGTCCAGTTTTCGACGCTGTGAAAATCGCCGGTTATTCCACTGTGTTTATCGTGGAGACTGTATAACGCAGAATCGAAATAATAATTGGCTTGTTAGGGAAGGGAGGTTCTTTTCGAATGGAGCGTGCGTCGAAGAAAGATAAATAGGACGGAATGAAAGAAGGCGATATTCTGGTTTTGATATATCATATATCTTGGGATTATTAAGGAAAGAAAAAGGATTTTTCCTACGTCGAAAATGAAAACCTCGTATTCAGTCCCTCTTAGACCGTTCATTGATAATACTAATCCTCCCCGTAATGTCGGTCTTTTGTTACCCGGATTATACTACTTTTATCTCCTCTATCTTTATGCTCCTTTATCGCGCCATAAAGTATAAACGTACTTTATCCCCCCGCTTCGTCATTCCAATGCAATATCAGCTCGTTTTAACCTAAGTAATATACGAGAACCTTGATACATATACGGATATAATTCTGAAAAAAGGAAATAAGTAGACCAGGGCCCGATTACACCTGGCCTATGAGGGACCAAGATAAGAACCGCGTTAAGCTCCTTTTCGCACCGTAATGAACGACCGCCTCGTAACCTCCGCTCGATCAATCGCAGAGAAAACGCGTCCAAAGGGAGGAGCAAAGAGGTCCACGCATTTCCCTCTTATTCCTCATAACCCGTAATCCTCGCTCGTAGGTGCGACTCGTCTCCGCAAGCCAAATACGAGGAGCGATCGAACATTCAATTTGCATCTCGAATCGACGATTCTGGCCGTTCGTAATTTATACCGCATTACCCGGCAACTTCCGCTTCCGCAAGGCGCCGCCTGATACTCGGTGCCTCCTACATTCTTAAAGCCCCCGCTGAGTGCTTTTCACCTTCGATTCATCGAAAGAGAAGAGGAGCGCCCGGGAAATCGCGATCCGGAGGGAATATACCGCGCATTCTCAAATCCTTGCCCCCAACTCGCGCCCAGCTTCCTCATTTACATCGCCCTACCTTTCTGCCTTTGTATAAAGGCGAATCCATAATGTAATTCGTCCCGAAGAGAAATTGTATTTCGCCCTGGTAAGAATGTCCCGTCGCAGTCTACCTGGAGATCCGTCTCTGGACGCCTTCGACCCCATTAACGTCCCCCCTCCTGCCCTCCTGGCACCCCAGGTTACGTTTCATGGCGTTCCTTCGTGCACCAGCTCGACGAGATGCGATTCTTAAGTAACGTGTACGCCGAGCCTTCTCTACCTCTTACCCTCTAAAGCTCCATGGCGAGCTGCATTTTCTCCCGGGAATGCAGAACAGGTTCCCTCGCGAAGCTCGGACTAGTTGGGGCGAGGGACGTTTTCAGGAATACTCTTATCCTGGGGTGATAATGCAGGCTGTGAGAGGTCTAAGTGTTTTGACGAGCTTGGTGCGTGATACTGACTGTCGAGGTTGGTATGAGCTCTTTCTTGAACTGGCGTGGAGAGAGATGCTATGTTTGGAGGAGATGTTCAGTGTGGGTTATGGACGGAGAATATTGGGTTATAAATTAGTGGTGTTGTGAGATGGTTTAGTGTTAGAGGTTGAAGTGTATAGAGAGACTGAGACTATTTTTGGCGGATGAGAGGTTTGGTTTAAAATTGGTCGTTGTTTTTTTTAAGAAATGTCCAGGTTATACTTCTTAGATCGTCATCAGATTCTCTATCGAACGCAATAATCGTAGAATTCAATACTTTCTCTCTGAGAACTTCTTTGGGATTTTCTCTAATGCTAAACTCTCGTATTATAAAATAAAACTGATACAAAACTTTCGCTTGAAATGATCGCGTATATAATATCGTATATAAAAAAAAATATATCAAATTTAATAACGACATGACGATCGTCACTTTAGTTACTTTGCGTTTCGTTCCAGTTTTGAGCCATGGCTTCACATCGAAAGGCAACTTTCGCGCGACAATTTTGGATAATGATGCAACTCCAAGGATAATAGGCAAGTGTTGAGCGATAGCTTCCCCGGGGAAGGAAGCGTAACTACTTAGGCGCCTATTGGCCGTGGATTCGCGAAGAAAATCACATTTGCCGCTCAATTTCCGCTCGATAATCTCATCGATCCTGTCGCTGATCTTCACACGCTTAACGATACGTTACGAGTCAAGTGCCCGAGGTTAAAGATTTTTTAATAAACCCTAAGATACATCGCGCGCACGCGGAAGTCACTTACGTGCGCCTCTCGCCCTCGAGAATTACCAACAAATTGTTCTCACTGACGCACAGAAGCTCTGTAAATGCGAGGAAAATACAAAGACTCCATCGAGCTGCATGAAAATTAGTGCACTGGAATTTTTGAGCTCACTGGTAACAAATTCAAAGTGAGAATAACAAAGGTCCCGATGCTGAACTCAATGGTGTATGTAAATGATTCTTGTGATCATAGCGAGCGCACTTTTAATTCTCCATCTGGTCTTATCGAGATTCAACATACAGTCGACTAAATCGACCGTTTTCGTATGCAATAATAATATTTTGTCCCTTTGCTGTGCGGTAAATTGTTAAAACCCATTACAGAGTCTAAATTTAAATCAAATTAATCGTGGAATGTTACAGAGATTAAAGTGCTCAGTTGATTAGAATTACGAAAAATAGTATAGAAAAAGTGGACACTCGCGTAACCAGATCGAGACTCGATGATATACGTTAAAAAACATCGAAATGGGTTCGAACTTGGTATTTCGCTGTTTTTCAGGACGACGTGTCCTCCAGGAAAACGTTCGGTTTTCCCTTCGTTAGAATCGCAAAGAGGCCGCGTAACCCCGTTATCGCTCGAGTTCCTATAGCCGCCGGTCCTAACCGTTTTGTTACTGTTTTTTTTTCCCCACGCGGAATTCCGCGGGAGAATTGGGTTAAAATTTAAATCCCCACCGAGCGACATTCCCCCGCGCGTTTTTTCCCGCGTTCCATCGAGAAATCGGCCCCGAAGCTCGAGAATCGTCCGCCGCAATTCCTCGCAAATTGTTCCCACCTCGATGGTAAATACGTCCCCGACGCGAACGACGTCGTTTGGTTCGATTCCTCGGCCCTAGGAACGTTTTCTGCTTGCGAATTTAAAGGAGCGCCGCGCTGATCCTGAATTGCGACGCGGTTGTCGCGAAGAACGTAATATCGGATCCCGGCGGGCAAGGATCGTCGCAATTGCGGATAAGCGATGATGTAGCGGCCTCCTTTCTCGCACCTTGGATATCTGTACCGATCTCCTATGAATATCCGCTACTCGATTTTGCTTAGTTTTCGACCTGAGAATATATAGTGCAGATGTTTACTGGAAAAGTGGAAGGAAATCGAGCAGAAACGAGCTTCTTGTCAGGACACGCTTTGCTGGAAGATGAAATTATATTTTATAATTTGCAAGTGGAAGATTTGATGTAAGTACAAAGCAAATATTTCTATGAAAGGTATTTTATCGTAGGCTTTTGTTAATGTACTATTGTTAAGTAATGGTTTATGATCATAGAGAGAAATAATTTTTTTTTTAAAGACCTTTATTTTTCGATGATTTTGGAAAACTTTGTTATCCTGAGGTACTTTACTCTGCGTGCAATTCGCACTGTTAGTCGCAAGCTCTGCGCCTTTCCTCTCGAACGTCCACGTTCGCGCTTATCGCCATTTCGAGCAGTCGGTTGTTGACGCGTCGCCTCTTATCAAACGCCACGAATATCTCGCGAGTTTGGAAGAAAAGGCCAGAAAGTCGCGAGATCCTCCGTGGCTTTCAGAATTCTATACTCCCCGCTATGAACCTCGAGGCAAGCCTCGGGAAGAATTCGTATTTGGTTTGTAGTTCCTACGCGTATTTACGTTGCTCGCTACTCTTAGGAGTTGAATTTAACCAGAATAATTCGAGTAAACCGAGAAGCATAATATACGATTAATAGACGATCCTCGTTTAAAAATACCTTTCTTAAAACACTGATTCTTAGAACGACCTCCATCTCCTCCCAATCTTCAACGAATAAATCTTTGCATACACACCGTGCCTTTCCCGCGCAAAAGCTTGTCACAAATGTTCAAGATGGATGCATAAAAATTCTCGTCTACCCACCGCAATGACGTGGCCCAATCGTTAACGAGGATGCTCATTACGAAGATTCGCGGCCAAGCATATTACCGAGCACCTCATCAAATTTTCCAGCGTATCGCCTTCATTTCATCACAATCCAGTCCTTCAGGAGGCGTCGCCGCGCAGACGGAATTACGTAAAGGAACGTTCTTTCCGTTGAAATGCCCCTTAGTGGCACGATGTCATCACCCACGTACCGAGCCGTACGTGAGCAACCTCGCGAATTGCGCCCGGAATCGTCCTTAAATTGTCCTGTCTCGACAAGAAATGTATTCCTACTAGGCGTGGCCGTTTGCAAGTCTACCCTGATTCTGCTCGAGCGAAACGACCGTCGGAATCGCGCGGTGAAAGCCAAGCTTAGGTCCTGGAAAGACCTTCGGAGTTGCCCGTGTTATTCGCAGACTCGTAAGTGGTCTATCAATTAGAGCGGAGCTATTGGAACGTCTCATCCACGGACGCGAAGCCGGCTTTAGCTTCTGTATTGCCAACTGTGTTGGACCCTGCCTCGTTACTCGCGGTTTATCCTCGACTGGAATAAGATCGAAGTAAGAATGTACGGAGAGTAAGGGAGATGTTCGCTTGCCACGCTGTGTTTTGGTAAGACGGCGTGTGTCTTAAGTACTTACAGGAAGAAGAGATCGGTTATTTTATCTCCTATAGTATTTCATGCGATTAATGAAAGTACAAAGTATATCAGAGTATAATGTATGTGATACAATGTATGAAAAATACAAGGATAATGTATTATGTGTAGGATAAACCAAGAATAAGGGATACTTGAAAGATGATAGTAAGACTATAGTAGCTTATAGCACTATAAGGATACGTGTGTTTTGAGATACATAAGGATAGCTATTCGTTTACATCGGGTGTTCGAACTTTCTCGATAAACTTTAGTAATCTTAATTAATCATTTGCAAGAACCATGACCAATTCACTGCAGTGTATTATTATACCGTGTATAAACACGCTTGTACATCAACATCGCCCTTGATTTCAATCATCTTTCTGACAAGAGCCTCCTTTTACCAAACGCGATGCGTTTCTGTCGCGATGCCTCCTTTCACGCACGCGAACACGTCCTTATCAAAATTACACCGATAACCGCGATCGCGTTGAAGGATTAGTTCAAACAACCGAACGCGCTCGGTCGAATTCAATTTCCCAGACGTCAGCCCTCGTTATCAAAATTAATAAGTACCGCCAGAGGCGGCGGCCATCGAGCTTCTATTAGCCAAACCATCCCATTATCCGCACTATCTCGATTTTCCAACGCTTTCCGCGTTTGTCGGCAAATTGTACCGCGATATCGTCGAACGTATTGCCGCGAGGAATCGATGGCCGCCACCGCTCGATTTCGCGAGCCGCGTAATCTTAATTGCTAAGTCCGCGGCGATCCCTTTCCGATCGACGGGCTCGATATTAAGGCGGATAATAAAGTACGGTTATCCCGGCACTGTCAACGACGTCGAAATAAGACCCTGAGAAGTTCCACTGTAGAGGGGAGAAATAATCGAGTCGGCATGAAATTAAAAGATGATTGTAAGGTGGAAGGATAGATGGATGGAAGGCGTAAGGAAGAAATAAGGAATGACTGTACGCTTGTACTGACTTCTACTTTCCTTTATTTTGGTATAATATACAATTTCACGATCAGTATCTTAGGACGTTACAAAATTCACGCGATAAAAAAACATTCATCGATTCTCCCTCCATCTCTATCTCTCTCTCTATATATATATATACGTATATAAATGCTGTATTCCAGGAATTCTTAACTCTTACATAATCGAGCGAGCAATTGAGCGTGAAATGGTCGCGCGCGTTTTCAGCCATTCTCGGATATTAAAGTATAACTTTCGGAACTCCAAAGGGACTTATGGCTTCGGCGCTGTTAGGGGAATTAGATTAAAACTTTTAAGAAGTGTACCGAACGCAATCGGAATGGCTTCTTGAGCACGGTTTGCGCCCAGGTCGACGAGACTCGAGGGCTCTTGAATATAGGAGAACACTTTCGGTATCAACGACTCGCCCTCTCGAGGCTCGAAACAAAAATGAAGAACGAGAGGCGTTAAGGTTTTCGACGGTCCTCAGCCCGACGCTGGCGAACGGTTTATCTTGTCTTCGGCTTATTCATAACTTGCTCGGAGAAAAACACTTCGAGCGGCCGCTTGAAAATGCGCGAAGAACGCCCTGCATTGTGAAGCTAATATCTAGCGTAGGAGAAAAGACGCCATAGTATTATCGGAGAAAAAGTTAATGTGGATAAAGCCCTTGAAGGGAGAGAATGTGCAAAAATTTATTACGTCGCATATCGAAGCTCGAGAAATTGTTTAAAATATACACATACGCGATATCGTGGCCAAGCTGTATCGCGTTTACAAGAAAACAAAAACCAAAACCGGCAGGGCATAAATTGTCCGTGAGAATTCTACTGAGAGACGAGGGAGACAAATTTACAGAGCGGTACAGCGACTTGGAGATCAATGTACGCCATTATGATTTAACGAGGCACGAGATCCACGAGTGTTACTTGGGACAATGTCGTTTAAACGTTAACATAAATCGTGGAAACCTGCTGGTAGCTTTGCTTCCTTACCTGCCCGCATTCATATGCATATCCATCCACAACTTGGAGCATACGTCCCTTCGAGCGAATAGAGAATAATTTCCAGCTGAACAAGTAGACAACACCGATATAACGTCATGCATACATTTTGTGCCGAACTTTGTTCAAAACTTCGGTGGCCAAATTTCAAGGATTTGTAATAATGGCCAGAGTAAACTAAAAGCGTTTGATCATCATAGGTCTTTACGATAACACGTGGCATTACAATTTCTGCTAATAAATTCAGAGCACGTTCACGAACGTAATCCATTGGTCGCCTTAAATACGAAACGTTTTGAAGTATCCACAGAGAAGTCATTGAATTAGAAGCGATAAAGTATCTTCAAAGGTAAAATCCTCACAAAGCCAAAGACCGATTATTGAATTCCTACGCATATATAAATAGTCCAGTACTAAAAACTAAAAACCCCGTTACAAATATCTGATGCGCCAAAATTCAGGAAGAACAACGTGCGACGAGACAAACCCTGCAATAAATATCTACTCCGTCAAAGTTCAAGAAGAATAACGCGCGAGGAGACAAACGACGATAGAGCAATGCTCGAGGGTTTTCCGGAATAAAACGCGGTCACGGGCGAGGATCACGCTCTTTGGCACTTAAATGGTAAAAGGAGAGGAAAAGGGAGGATATACCGTGGCGACCGAAAGACGTGTAAAACCCCGAGAAGGGATCGTAGCAGGTAAAAATGCTGCGCAGCGAGTAAAAGGCGAGCGGACGTTCTGCCTTCCGCGGACCTTCAAAGGGTAACGTCGTTCAGCGCCTTACAGTCTCTGGTTGCAGTGGCTGATTTCGTCCCTTGCGCTAACGAGCCTGAGCGATAGGACGTGAGAATCGCACTGAGCAGCTATTTTGCCGCCCAAAGGAATTTATCTTGCACCGCGAATATTACGCGCCGAGTGCGCCTCGAGTTATCCCCTTTCTACTTCCTGTTTTTTTTTTCCTTTTCCATACGAATTCAGGGACGATACAACCGCCAACGTACGTTCCTCGCGATTTCGTTTGCGCACATCCGCGAAGTAAATCGCTGAATACGGTTCATGAGCAGCAGACATATGCGAGGGACGAAATTACAGGCTCGAGGAAGCAACTTGTAATCAGCATAAGTTTGTTGAACTTCCCGGAACCGTGTTTTCGTTGCAATACAGCTTGGTACCGGTCTGCTGGACGATACGATACTTTTCGTACCCCGCATTTTTTTTCACTCGTACTGTGTAAATACAGAACAATGTACAGGCAAACCGGGGGAAATAGATTGTTGTTCCACTTCTGAAGTTCGTGAAGGGTAGAGACAATAGTGATGGAGATCTAATGGAAATCAAAATATGCCGCTGGCTATCACTGAGGTGGAGATGTAGCGTGAATTGTTATATGCTGTTGAGATGTTTAGTATTCTCGTGTTCGCATCCTTGGGTGTTTTAATATACTCGTTGATTAGTCATTGTTCTTATTTATTTTGACGCCTGGAAATGGTGATTATCGTTGCTGTGCGATGGAAACGAATCTTGTTGTTAGTATTCGTAGCATTATTGAGAGTGGCTCGTGGTCTGGAAATTTGAGGAGGAAATAAGGGATAACGGGGAATCAGAGAGAAGTGAATAAGGGATGAAGTAAGTGTACTCGTGAAATCTTTATCGGCATAAGGTATTTTAGGCGAATTGGCAAAAACCGGAGTGTCACTTCGAAACGATAAAAAGAGTTAAATCCACGCAGGCAGGAAGATCGATAGATCAGTAGTTTCTACAATGATTAATACCTCCGATGGTGCCCTTATCTATTGTCAACGGCGAACGGGTAAGCTCCATAGTTTTTTGCCCGAGCCACGATTATTCTTAGTCGTAGCAAGAAACATACAAACGGTCCTTCGTGCTGTTGCCATGGCCAGAACTTGCAAGTTTCTCGTCCACGAGTAACCACCCCAAGTCCAACCACTTATTTTTAGTCATCCTGTAATTATTTATAATCTCCCCAACACCATATGTCAGCTGAGATCACGTTAGTCGTATTTATGAAAAAAGAAATGTGTACAACATCGCTGATATTAAATGTGAAATCAAAGAAAAAGAAAAACAGCAAAGGGAAGGAAAATAGATCATTTGCATACCGCAACAAAATAATCAAATCCTTGTCAAAAATGCACCATCATAAATTTCAAGAGTTCCTATAAAGAAAAATTAGAAATTGAACTAAACTTTAATGTCGAATTACGATGCAGTACAAACGTTCCTATTACTGCATGTTATAATTCCTTCTACGATGACTCGCTCAATTAAGAAACGGAACAATATTGCTCAGCAGCCGAAGCAAAATCTCCTCTGGCAGAGCTCAAAGATCGGTATAATCGTTCGAAGGACCAAGTGCAGGATGAAAAGGGGAACGCGATGCAAAAATTAGAGATACGATCAATACTTCGTTAGCTCTGCGGTGCCAACGAGAGCAAGCGAAGCTGATCGCCAGGATGATTGACCTCATGGATGATTTTAATGGTGCGCTCGATGTGCGCCGCCGACAGCCGACGGCCAAACCGAATTGTTTTTCGTCCGCGGACCGATTATTCTCAGCCGTGACAAGAACGATACAAACGGCCCAGCGTGTCGATGCCACGACCAGAACGCGCAGGACTCCGTGACATTATTTACCCACGCTCGTTGGCCGACCGCGGATGGAACGTAAATTTTGGTGGCGCGACTGCAAATCCATGGGCGCGCTTCATATTTTTTCCCCCTTTAGCCCACCTTCGCGTTCCTCCCTTTGTCCACCTCCTACATTCGTTTAATTCCTACGTCTCCTCGCGTTGGTTTCACCTTTCCGCATTGGTTTCCACGTTCTTCGATTCGATGCAGGGCGATTGTGATGCTGGAGGATGGACCAGGTCCGGCCAATACGCGGCGTCGTTATATATAAGGAATTATATATTTTATATTTTTTCATTCTAAGTATCCTGTACTTCTATTTTTATTTTACGTCTATTACCATACATTTATTTTTATATTTGTATCTTTTATTTCTATTTTATTTTTATTTTATATTTATTACTATACAGGTACATTTTGTCGTACGTTTAATGCGTGTTTTCTTCTCACTTATACACCGATTGAACACCTCCAGTGTATTCAAATGAATTACTTGCAACGAAGATCGAGAAGTATGAAATTCGCAAAGGGAGAGCTCGGAGAAGGACATACGTTGAAATAAAAAATTGCCATTATTCTTGTTTATGCGCGACCCCTGGAAATTTTTTAGATCGTTAATGCGATCCGTGCTGCAATTTGGATTGGCCAGGCCTGGGATAGACGTAGCTCCGCGTGATCGTCTTTGAATACTTAAGTGGCCGATATAACGATGTGAAATGGCATTGGCATCGGTGATTCGGATTTTCTGGGACGAGAAATAATTTTCCCCTTTCGGCGCGGCGTGACGTCAGAGCTCGCTGGTAATTGCGGGACTTGCGCGTTGAATTGCAAGAGTGTATTTCTTACCGTATTTCTCTTCGAAATCTCTTTAGAATTCCGTTTAATCGTCGGTTTTGAATTATTTTTAGGAACTTAATGCGATACGCCACTGTGCGATATGGTAATAGAATGGATTAGCTTCATCGTATTAGTGGAGATTAATTAATTGATCTCTTTGTCAGGAGGCCACCTGGTTTTGCGGTTATCAGAATGTCATTTACCAGTATAGCTTATTAATGGGTTAGTTAATAAATATCGATTTATTTAAAAGCGTCGCGTTCAAATTCGTGTCATCCATCAATGACGCTTGTCCTTTGCGATGTGCGTAAGCGCAGTACTGCGCTTCAACTCGCGAAGAACCTAGCGCGACTCGAATAGACACGGTCTACATATTTCATTATTAAATTAAAGTTAAATCGACCCGCTGCAGTGACGCCGCAAATTATTCAGCTAATCAACGCGTATTAATTTCTGCTTAATGAAAACACATCGTAAATTATCAATGGCTTTTGCTAGGGGACGCACGTTCCAATGTACTGCAAAACGCGACTACACGTCCGCCATAAACCCAATACCTCGCGAAGTCCCGACACAAAAGTGGGCAAGCTCGAGTTCGATTATGAGAAATAATAAAAGTCCGTGAGCGGGGATAATAAAAATTGAAAGTAATCGATCAATTTCGTGGACAGTGACCCAACATTTTCGGATATCGGCCAAGTTCGCCGACGTTAAAACATTAACCCCGAAACTTTCGGCTCACACGGGCTGCCCAAGCCTTTAGCGCCGCTCCGGACTAGAAAATTCGATTTAACGTTTCACGTCCAATATCTGTCGCGCAAACAATTTTCCCGGTGGCGTTAAAAGGAAGAGCAAACTCCACGTCGAGAATGACGCAACGCCCAAGAATTCCCCCCCCCCCCGCCCCCCTCTTTCTTTGTCTTTCGCGTCCGCCCGATAGCTGCCAAGATTCGCCCGAATTTTCAGCGCGCTTCTAGGATTTTCATCCGCTTCTTGACCCGCGTCAAACTTTCCTTGGGCTTTTTTCCGCTTCACCGCGAGGGAGGCCCTCCCAGATAACAAGGTCCTTGATGGATGACTAAAACCACCTTCCGGATTTAATCATTTTCCGCCTTACGTTGTGTGATTTTCGATACCGCGCGCTGACGTGAACCAACTTCAAGACCCGCCGCCTTCAACTCACGTGGAAAGTACCGATAAAGATTAAGATAATTCATCAAATCGCGTCAGCCCCCTTACACAAGGCGCGCTATCTAAATTAACAAGTACAATACCCATATGCAACGTTAAGAAGAACTCCTGCATTATAATAAAATGGATAACAATGTAAATGAAATGGAACCGTGTAAGAATATAAGATAGAGTTAAGGAAACCTTCAAAACCAAAGAAACCAAAGTGTATACGGAAATCGCGTGTTACAGAAATTTCTCCAGGACCTACGGAGGAGCTTTAACCGCGTATCTTCCGCGTAGAAACCCCGGCCTCCATCCACCAGATCGCCGTGGTTTCTGATTCAATCATTTCCCGGGGTCTTTTCGGGGCTTGCAAAAGGGTCGTGCATATAATCGAGGCCGTCCTGCGTGACGCTCCAGTTCTCCGGGAGGGCGAGAAAAACGTTGGCGATGAGAGGGGCCGAGAGGGCGAGGCGAACAAGGGGCGAGGGGCGAGCACAAAGGTCGAATTACCCGGATGCTCGATCGTCCTGTCCAACGAATACGGGCGTACGCCCGGTTTGCACCGCGCGAAGTGCCGCTTGCATTGCGAACGAGCGCCTTTTAAATACGACCTTTCTTACGGAAGGAAATAAAATTGCGCTCGAACCGCCTGAGGAGGTATTTTGAGGAGGGGGGAGGGGGGGGGGCGCGAGTAAGTGTGCTGAATGTGCACAAGTTTGCGGTGCGAGTGCGCGGGATCGTTGAAAAGCTGGCTGATTTAAAGCTCCGTGGAAAATCGCGGAATCCATTCTTCGTGCGTGGACGTTATGGATATCGCCGAACTCGCTGGTCCGTTTCTTGGGGAGAGAGATTGGTGTAAAAAAGATTTGGGTCGATCATGGAGAATGGGAATATGAAAGTGAATAGAAGGGGCGTTACGACAGGTCCGCGGATATAGATATGGAGGAATATGCGCTTGTAATTTGCTTTATTATACTCGCTCGAACCATGCTTAACATCCTTTATTGCGTTTGGGAGAAGTTATCGGCGCGAGAGTTTCACTACGACGATTATATACACGGTATCTCCGCCTTTTTTTGGTGGCCTTTCGAAAACAAACAGCGAGTCGTATGCCGTGGTTACGCGCTGTACAAATATTAAGCGAATGGACAAACAATGTTCAAAATTGTAACCGTCGCCTCTGGCGGCTCACTTTCGATCCACGCGACGTTTTTTCTCCCTTTCTGTTCGGCGTTCCAACGCGCTGCGTCACTCTCCACAAAGGCGGCCGACGCACAGGCTGACTCGACCTCGATTCTACTACTGCCGCCCAACGATGACCACGCAGTACCGCCAGCGTGCCAATGTGCCGCGGCATATCGATTTATCTGTGCGTTTAGCTTCCTTCATCGAGCGTCAGTTTCTCGAAGAGCTCGACTAACATTTTCACCATCGATCGAATACCACATAACACGTAGTATATTAGTATATCAGAAATATACGATCGACATTTGCAACGGAGGATTTTTCTCGATCGTTATTAACAGTAAAGTGTAAAACGTTGAGAAAGTATATTTCTGTACGAATCAATAATACATAATACAGTATCAAAAGTTTAACAAAATCCCGCTTAATATAGCACACTGAATCGTCATACGATACTTATTTTTCTCTCCAATACAATTTCCTGCCGCCCTAAATCCTTTCAATTAAGATCACCCATCGATTCAACGAGCTCTATGAATTTGTATGTTGCGCTTCGCGTATTCCTCCTCAAAGCTCCCCGCGATATCGTCCGTTTCATTAACGCCAGCACTACCGACAGCAATGCGATCGTAATTACACGATCTGCACCACGCGCTAGAAAAAAAAAAAAAGAACAGACCCAACTGGGATAAAATAAATACATCGATCGATCATTCGGACAGCGCAAGGGAAGGACGAAAAATGCACGATCACCGCTTCGCGATAAATTCCGCAAGAAATCGCGGTCTCGCGATTTTGATCCTCGCGGTAGGGCAAGCTTCGTCGCGTCCGACAGGCGTAAACGAGCGATCGAGTTGCATCGGATTGACTTGCTTATTCAACGACCCCGGTCAATCGCGACACGACACGGTATAACGTCATCGATATCAAAATCCTACCGGAGCGTTTCGTACGCACCTTTGACGTGTAAATTACAATATCCACGTACCGGCTGCCGGGCTATCGATTTTCCCCCTCCCGCCTCGGAACGCCAGTTCGAGCCATTTTCCGTGGCAAGTGGCCGGGAAAAATATATTTACACGCCCGCACCGCGAGGCTCTCGGTTCGAAAACCGAGGAATGTCTCAAGTACAAAGCGCGCGTGCTTTGTTGGGGGCGACGGCGTAGGCGCTAAGCGGGCGTAACAGATCGATGCGGTCCTGAGCGCCGCGAAATTTCGTGTGCAGCTCCCCAAGGATGGAGGCAGGGGGGAGGAGCGGGCGTTTCGCTGGCGAATGATCCAGAAAAATCGTCCGCGGCTGGAAGACGATGACGAGTCGTTTCGCGCCGCGTGGAGCTTTCTTCGCTGAATTTGGGGGAGAATGGTCTGAAGATAAAAGACTGTCTGTGCTATAAGCGAGTGCAGGATTGAAAGTCGCGAGGTGTGGCTTCGCGTTTACCCCTTGAAGGTTTGTAACTGTAATCCTTGTAACAGCGAAATAATAATGGTTTTAATGCGTAATACTAGTGACGTGAGTAAATCGAATGATATATATAATGTACTCGTATAATGAGCATCGTGCGCATGTTGTTTCGCATGATTTATTTTGGACAGATAATTCGCGTAAGTGACTTAGTCCTGGAGAAATCCTGTTGCGTTATAAAGTAACGTATTATGAGCTAAATTCTTAAATGTAAAGCCTGGCTCGCGTTGCACTTTGCAAAAATGTAACGTGCAAGAAAAAAGGTAACTCCAACGTGCGCGCTAAATATATATTTTTTTTGAAAATCGCGACCAGTCGCGAAAAACATATCTCCCATGTTTCCCCCGGATGATGGATTAACGTACACTAAATTTACATCCGAATACTCCTCCCCCTCGGCGTCCCTTTCGACGCCACGACCTTCGTTACCTTCCAATTTCTAACAACATTCGTACGGCCGGCGTATTGACAAAATTCTCGCTTCCCGATTTATTGCCGGCTGTTTTCCCAATACTGCGTACACGTCCATTGGATTAAAATCTGGGATACGCTGACAGAGGCGTGGTACGCGCGTAAATAAAGCGGCCGTTCGAATGGCAGCGTGAAAACATTCGTAGGAGCGCGCGTGTAAAGAACTCGCCTGAAAGGCCCTCCTCGTGTCCATGACGCAGTGGTTCTTAACCCTTTCGAAGTCACGGAGCGCGGTTGACGGTGAGAAGAATTTTTCGAGCGCAAACATCGATAAACAAACAAGAACTTATACGCATCTAATTTTCATTATCACTTAAGCAGATTATACAACTTCCAAGAGAAAGAGAGAGAGAGCAATGATTAAAAAAAAAAACTGTACATTTCTAGAAACTATCACTACAATTATTCTATCCAGCAATAAAGAAGCAATGACAATCCTGATTAATATAGAACCTTCATTATTTCGCAGAGCATTTATAACGTAACTCGATATCCGATTAATCGGATCGTTCTAAAGTAGCGCTTATCGTTTAAATTAACAATGCATCAACTACTGTATTACTCGCTTGTTAACGCTTTATGTTACAAGTTCTCCGTATGCTTCGTATATTTTTAAACTCCCCCCTTCTATAATAAATCTTTGTAGAGATTTAGGAGTAAACATACAGGTCTACAAGTTTCAACGACAGTCCAACAAAGTAACTCTCAGTCACCTGCTTTCAACTCGGCGAGCCTCCATTTCAGACTACTCCATAATCAGCTCGTGAAGTGCGAAGAACCACTGCCACGAAGCCTACGCAGAAGCGTCATATTGAGGAGCGCGGCGACAGAACGAATATCGGCGAGGCACCCGCATGTAAATACGGCCAGAAACGAAATTAAAGGGCATTGACACACATATCGGAAAACAATAACCTGGCTGGACGTCACCGTTGCATTTAATAACGTTTCATCCGGATGCCATGGAGCCCACGCTCGGGATTATGGACTCTTCCTAAAGAGTTTATTCGGGCCGCGCTACTATTGTACTCCACGGACGCTCAGATTTGCACTTTGGCGTTGATTCGAGGGAAACGAAGCCGGGCTCAAACTTTTCCTTAACCGCCAATTGGGTTTTTATAGGGAGATCGTAAAATCCGATGATCATCGGGACTTTGAGCTTCGCTTTTGGATTATAGTATTGGATTATAATGGGAGGGATGAGAGAAGAAATGGGATTTTGCGGGAAGTAAAACCGTTGGGATTTTTGCGATTCCTCCTGAAACTGGCAAGTGGAATTCACCGATGAAATGCAAATGAATCTTTTATGTAAAATCGATTGTTATTTTAATGATGGCCCATTCGCCGGGGGTGTTATCGATTTTAGTGTTTTTATAAGTGAAATATGGAAACGTCGATTATGCGTCAAATTTCGATCGTCGGACAGAGACGATGTTGTCGCGCAATTCGCGATGTACATTACGACGCGCTTGTCATCGATACGTATTGTGATGAGTCAGGCGTTTATAATGCATAGTCCGTTGGCCTTTAAATTTTAAATTCGTTTCACCGCGCGCTTAATTCGGAGCCTCTCTGGGTAAAAACAAATTTTCCACACACCCTCTTGCGCCGACGAAATTCTTACAAAGTTCCATTCGAGCGGCGTCGTTGTTGAAAAAGTAAGAGGCTTCAGAGTCACGTTGCTAAAGCGCATAATCTACCAATATTTCTTGCTAACCTTGTTGGCAAAAAAACCATCGTCCGAGCGTAAGCGTGGAAATGCTTTTCCTTCGAGTTAGAGCCCATTAAAAATGCATACCGAGAGTACCACTCCAAGCGGGCTCTTTGCGTAAGAAGGTAAGCTTCACGTCGTAGTCTCATTGATCGTCAAACGCGTTTGAAAATATCCCCACAAAAAATATGTATGTATACTTCGAATCGCGAGCGAATCGAAAAAAGAGAAAAGAAATACGCCTGAGTCGCTAAGAAATTTCTCTAGAATAAAAAACCACGAGTACGACATCGTGAATGGGGGCACAACATCTGGTAAAATATCCCTTCCAAATTTGACTCAAGATTTCGAAAAGACCCCGCATAAATTCAGCCGCGGACACCTCCAGAGTTGATGGATTTATACTTCCCCGCACGGTGCCATTTATATCGATTGTGCGCGGCTGACAGGTATTTTCTTCCGATTCAAAAAGGCGGGCCCGAATAAATCACAGCCGTCGACCTCGTAAATCGGCGCAATTAGTCGGCAGTACAAAGAGCCGGCTCGAATTAAGACAAATAAGGGCATTGGGGGATCTTCATCTCCAGACACTGTGGCCAATCGCGAAGCTGCACCAATAAGAAGTGTCGTTACAAGTATTCATCGATTTCCAAATGGTTCTCCACTTCCCAAATCCCCGTAACGACAAACGCCCCTTAATACTCGAAGAGTACGAGATAAATATCGATATAAAAAAAATTGGAAGAATCCAGAATCGCAATCGCATATTATACGATGATACGCGAGAGTTAATCGTCCTCCCCAATGGGTTGAGCCTCGATCGAGGGTCTTGCTGGGAGGATTTCAAGGGCGAGGCGTCAGGAAACATTTTCCGCGCCCCCCTCAGCCCTCCATCGCTGGCCGCCAACGGACTTTCATTTGCTGGCGTAATCGCACTTCACCTTTCGTTCCCTGTGCCGACCCGGGACAAAAGAATCCCTAATGCGACAAGAGGAGCTAAACTATTGCATATTCTGAAAGCCTCTCATTAAACTGGATAACCTTTGGGCGAATCGCCGGCGCAGAAATTGCGGCGTTTTGAATTTCACGACTCGGCTGACGAGTCGCTTTTGTGGGCTCAAAGCCGGTTCCAGGAGTAATGACCTCTTTCTGGCGGTGGCTGCCAGGCGAATGGGATTTTTGTCCTGGCGCATATCGATGCCGAGCTTCGGATTTGATGAGCCACCGGCGGATTACATTTCATTATCGGCCCGTACAACGACGCGTTTATGCGACACTCCATTCACGTCGCGTGGGACGCTTCGATAAAAGGTATTTTCAAACGGTTCGAACGCGAGCGGAGAGGCGAATCGAAGGAATTATTAGGATTGTAATTAAACAAGGAAGAGAGTTTATCCAAAAGCTCTCTTCCAGATTTATTCGATGAAACACTTAGGTCGAGCGAAGGGCTTCCACTGACGTTATCGAATTCCCCGGTGCAGCTTCTTCGAGGCATCGATCGCGCCGCTTAACCGTGGCCCACTGTATCGATGCGGAGAACAATATCTTGCGAGCTCATAAGTAAATTCTCCGATGCCGGCAAAATATCGGCGGAACGTCCGGAGGAAGAATCTGATACCTCCCGGATTTATTAAGCCCGCATGCTTCGCAGCGCCGAGCATCTCTCGTATCGGTATTCTATGGATTATAGATGCATGTACTATTCATGAGCGGAAAGTCATACCGGGGGGGGGGGGGACCGTTGCGATCGCTTGGACTTATATGCAACTTTCATGGATAATCAATGATGCCCCCTTAATGCCAACGAGCGAGAGCGAGAGAGAGAGATAGAGATAGTGAGAAATTCAAGGGATAAATGAGCGAGTGAGTAAGCGAAAGAGAAGGTGCGAGAGCGAATGAGTGAGCGAGTGGGTGAATCAAAGAGCGAGTAAGAGAGAGTGAATGACTGATCGAAGAAGTGAGTAAGTTAGTAAGGAGAGAGAGAGAGAGAGAGAGAAGGGAGGAGGCAAATTTGTATACTCCTGTGCTCGTTAAATTATGGAGAAACGGTCCTTAGCGCATCACGAAGCCGCTCTGGGCCCGCTGTAAAATGGATCGATCTCCCTCGCGGCCGAAAACCACTCTGAAATTCCGATTCTCGCATGAGGCAATGAAAACCAGCTTACGCATAAATTCCCCGGCAAAGCCATGTCCGACCGCCTGGACGATAGTCGGGGCTCCCTAATAAAACACGCGGCCCGAACTTTTTCGCTTGCGTACGGACAAAAAGGAGAAGTTGGAGAGGAATAGGGCGACGCGAAAGGGAACGTACGTTTTGGGTGTGTGCGCAGTCTCGAGGAGAGGATCGATTCTTATGGTGAAAACGCTAAGACGTTGATTTAGAGTTTCACTTTCTGGTAAGTGGCGAAATGAAAAATTGGACTGCAGGAGGGCAACGTGACCCTAAAGCAAAGTCGTCCCATGTGCCGGCTGCGAACGCGGAGTATCTCTCTCCTTTTCCCCTTACGTACACAACCGCTGTTCGTTAGACGGCAAAAAAAAAACTTCGAAGGATGAGCACGTGCGCCAAATGCACGCGCTACGCAAATTTTTCTTGAACGAAAGTTACGCTCCTGAAGAGAGGAGAGCGTCTAGATTCGATTATATCGTAATGTGTCTCTTAACCAGAGTCGCACAACTTATTGGTTACGAACACGAAGTCTGTGGCCTTTTTCCATATCACAGCCAAAATAAATAAAGAACGCGTTGATGGATACCTCTAACATTGAGACATCTTCGTAAAAATGTCCAAGCAACAGAGAACCAGTATAATTTCACGATATTTTTAGAACGTATAAAAACCAACGAGCGAAAAGCAAACGAGCGTAAGCAGAGCTTATCGATCGTCTAAGAGAATATTATAAACTGTCATCGCATGTTCCACGCGATCGAAGGGATGAAACCTCGTCTCCCGAGCTAAGAATCGCAAAATTCGGTCGCGGAGACGGAGGACGTCACTGCCGCGGACAGCTCTGGCCTAAATAATCGTCGGACATCCCTCTCGGTTGGGATGGAGAGGCGCAAAAAGACCAAACCGTAGTTTTCACCGTGCGCTGCATTTCTCCCCACTCCCCAGATTAAGGCTGTCGCTCAGCGTAATTATCCAATCGATTTCGAAGCCGTTTCTTCCGGCGCCGTTATCGAGCCACCTCCTGGGTTTTGCTCGTGAGCCTCGATTTCCCCTGGAGCCGGTAATCTATACCGAGAAGGTGTTGATGCTGCTCGATTAACTATATCGATGGACGTTTTCAAATTGCGACTCTAGCCACAATCGATGGGATTCTCAGAACATCAACGTGCACCCTGAAGACCGTATATGAAATTAACTCTGTTGTAAATGCGAAATTACGTTATTAATTTCGACAAAAGCCAAGTCCCCTTGAGAATTCATCGTCTCGAGATTTTAAGCCAATTTTGGAGGATTTTCAGGATTCGAAGATTCTAAGGATGTCGAGCTAATTCGACAGCATCGCAAGGTGCGTCTGTCTCGGGTAACGTTCGACTGGGCTGAGCATTGAAATTGGCGGAAGTAGAAAACCGAGGCGCTCGTATGAATCAGGGATAAACGAACCGAGTGTCTGCGGTGCGTGGGCGGTGTATATTCTGTTTCTGGTTACTGAATCGTGTGATTAGCCCAATTTAAAGCTAAACTTTGGTCGGCTCAACTTTGCCGGAAATATCCCGAGCGCGATGCCGCGCTGAAGATAATCACTCGTGGCCAAGGAGAAATGTAAATGTAGATTTGTTCGAGCCTAATAATCGTAACTCGTTCCGCGAGCGGCGTGTAACGAGAGCAAATTCTGTGTTTTGAACCGGCGTTTAATTATTACCACGTAGGAGCCACGTTGGCTCGGAGTACGATATGAACCGACACTCGATTGAATTCGGTCAGGTGCGTTACTCGTCGTGATAAATGGGAGGGTCGTATTGAAAGAGAAGTTTTAATGATCTTCGTATCTTTGCTCTTCTCTCGTTTCGCTTAGAATCAGCCTTCCCCGCAGCACCGAGGGAACGGTAAGTGAGATCAGAAAAAAGGGACAGAAAAGGCTCTTTGTTGTTCGTATAACTCGTCTCGCGCTTCTAACCTTATCATCAGCTTCAGGGATTATTTAACTTAGGATCTGCCTTTCAAATTGGGCTTGCTATTTTTTTCAACGCGAGATCTTCAGAAATACTGGTACTCTTTGCGAGAGCAGCTCTCCATTTGCAGGAAACACGTACAGGCGTATCCGCCAATATTTAATATGTACAAAGTATTTCGCAAACTATTCCACGATGATACAAAGTAAAAGTATACACGTACGCGCACTCCGTTAATTTTGCTCGTTATAGCATACCGCTTTTTATATTAAATTAAATTCCATAGAATATTAGTTCCTCTATAAATGATTTCTTGCGGTAAACGATGATTTTTTATTTTACACTATGAGTATAAGGATCAACCGCGTGGAAAGAAAATTTGACGTGTATACAGATCGAGCGCAGTTAATTGGTTAATTGCACGTTCCACTGCTGATCTTCGCATATACGACACTTGCTCGCGAGAAAAATATCCTAATTGCAAAAATCACGCTTCGCAGTCGAATCACGTACATCACATACTCCCTTACGAGTAAAGTCTTCTTACATCTAAGAAAGCACCAGAGTCCAATATCGTTATTCCAATATTAAGTTTTTCATTTTGGAGCTTCGCGTCAACAAAGCGAATCGTCATCATCGAGGCACAGGGGAAGAAGGATTCCCAGACACCTGGCACCCTTCGGTTCGAGCGACGGAAATTCGATTTCTACGATGCAACGGCCCGTGGAATCCGCGTAAAACCCCGCGGATGATATCCATCGGGTGGCACCGGCGCGTATCGCCTTAAAATTCAAAGGCGAACGCGGCCAGGCCGCCTGGCGGTGCCAGGGATAGGCGCGTTGTGCATCGTTTAATTAACGTAAGTGGCGTCGTGATCCACGGCGGAATAAAAGCAAAGTGCCATTAACGGTTTACCGGGACACCCAGGGATGCTAAATTACGTTTAAGCGGCGGGCCATAAACGTAGCGCAAGAGAGCAATCCTCCGCAGAGACGATCGTTAATTCGCGTCGCCTGCCGCGATGCGGGTTTTTGAACGCACCTGTTTGTTATCACATCGCGGACGGATCACGAGAATTCTGGTGTTTTGTGTTCTAGAGCTCGTGACCAATCACAAGAATTCTTGTGTTCTCCCTTCTGGAACTCTCTGGTTTTCTCTTCTGTATTAGGACTCCTGGACAATCACAAGAATTGTCGTGTTTTATTCTCTAGGGTTTTTTGATCTGTATTAGAGCTTGTGGTCAATTACGAGAATTCTCGTATTTGCGTTCTTGCCATTGAGAAGTCAGGTACATAGCTGGCCACTGGATAAAGCCAGTAATAATATTACTGGTGCGCTATATATTAACGTCCCAGCCAGCGACCATCAAACCGACTCAACCCTTTATAACCCACGTTTCTTTTGGACTCCGGCACTCTAAACGTGCTTCGAACTCCCTTTCCGCGTTATCTCACGCTCCTAAACCTTTTAGCACCTCAGAAGGGGATATATCGGTCTCGCGAGTCGTTCGTAAAACACCTTGTGCCGATCTGTCGACTTTGGAAGACGTGCAGAAATTTCCACGTTTCGTTGTAAAAGCTATTAACTTTAATAGATCCCCGAAGAATTGCATATTTTTTAAAGTACTTTGGGACGCAGGATATGGAATATTCGAGAAACCGCGAAGGGCATTTTTATTTATAATAATTCATGACTCTGGAATGAAACAATGGAAGGCTTGGAACGGATTATGTAAAGAAAACGTTGGTTTGAAATCGCCTTGAATTACGAAGGATTATATTATGAAGGTTTAAAGACTATGCCCATTGTTACTGATTTATAAAATTCCATGGAATTTTCTTCCCTTCTTGGGTTCACGTTCTTATTGCGATGAAAGCCAAGCTGGGATAAACCGTTCTAATATTTATATCAGACCTTAGGGGCAAACCAGATATCGGATACAGAGACGAAGACGTGCGAGACAATGTAGTTTTGCAGTGCAGGGCAGTCCTAGATTTGTATAATAGCAGAAAGACGTCGGTGCCCGCTGCTAAGGGCGATTCTATTAGAGTCCTGAGATTAAACGCTTTAGAATGCATTATCATCCTTCACCATGCGAGTCAGTTGCTTTTACATTCTTTTCCCTCTTTTATATAAGCTTACTCCTCCTTCTCCTAACAACGTTTTCCTCTCTCGTTATATATCCTTCCCATTCTTCCTCCTTTCCTCTTCCTTCGTCCTTTATTTTTTTTTTTACGCCCTTTTCCTCTTCCTTGCCGCTACAGAGCTGAATCGGTGAATTTACTGGGCAAAGGGGTATGATCACGTAGAAAATGAAGGATGCGATTCTGTCCTCGGGCTGAAATTCACTTTGCCGGATTAAAGTTCACCGTAAATACGAGAATGGATGGGGCGTACTGGGGAAATAATCGATTTAAATTCGAAAGCTTTAATTCAAGCGCAAATCAGCTGCAACGTTTCCATTTCACGATCCGTTAAAAGCTCCCGGCGTTAAGAAATAATCGGTTTATTCTCAATATCTATAAATCTCCTTAGTCGAAGCTTCGCGCGTGTTATTGGAATTCATCGATAAGTCTCGCGCCTCAAAAGGATACGCCGGCTGCAAATCGAAAATCCACTTCACGCGACTCAAAAGTCTCCGCTGAATATTAACCCTCCGCTAAGCCGACAAAATAAATCCTTCGACGCGGATCGACGCGCGTTCTCGTGTTTCGTTCGCTGACGGAATGCGACCGCGCCTGAATTCAAATGTGCCCGCGGCAGAACCTAAATTGATGGTACCGGGCCACGGTTTTTCATGGCCCCTCATTAATTCGTACCAGCCGCCACGCAGCCGCAGAAAAAAAAAATAGTCCGCGGCTTGGCCAGTTTTTCAGCACAATTTTTTTTCCGCATCTCGCGATACCCTCTCGCGTTCTTCGAGAACAATTTAGCCTCGGGCTACGGTTCGAACTCAAAGACTTCCAATAGCGGCGATCGCACATTCGCGGAGACAGATTTCGTGCTTTAAGTCTGGAGGGATGGCGATGCAAATGTTGGTATTTACCAGTACGATTAAAGGTACATTAATTAAGGTTTGACCCCGAGGCGAGCTAACACTGCACTGTTTAAATTTACTCGTGATTCGCTCGTGCTCCTTTTTCGCCCTGGCAGAGCCAACTTTGTACTTTTTACGCTCATTCGTAATTCTGCGTGTCCTTTCTCAGGACGGCCGAGCTCCACAGTTTTTACGCTTAATAATAAGTTTCCTGTATTTTTCTCCTGCGATGAGTTAACGCCGCATCGCACTGCCCCGCTCCCCTCTCCTCTCGCGAAGCGCTTTCCCTACATTCGTGGAGGAACACGCGTTATTTTATGCGCAATACATTTTCGCGTACCTCTTTGTTATCCGCGAAATTTAGGCACTCCGAATTTTACTTTCCGCGCGACATTGGAAACTCGGTCAAATTTCGTAATTAGCGCATCATGAATATAGAGAAAATAAAAAAAAATCCGGTGAAAGGGAATGCATATACGAAAAATCCTTGACACTTTTGTTTGTCGCTGGATAATAATTCCTATCCAAGAACCCTTTGTCCCCTTTGCGTATTTTCCAGCGACGCAGTGAAATGCACTGGTTTACTAAAAGTCGGAGAAGTTTGGATCTAGGATTTTTGGGAGGTACGATTTGTGTGCTGTATTTTCCATCAAAATGGGGTCATAATGTGTATATAGAATTCGTGGACGTACATCGAAAATCTTCGTCTTGCCCGCGATTTCCCTGCGGTTTTATTTCTCTACAAAATTCCCTTCCGCAACAGCGACAATCTTTCGTTCTAAAATTTTTCTCTACAATCCACTCACGCTAAATAATTAGAATTGTTTTACAGAAACGAGCATGAAAATTGCTAAAAAAAAAAAAAAGGATATTAATTTAAGCTTATCTCCGTGGCACGAACGATCTCAGAGACGCTAATGAAATATTTTCGCGAATTTAAGGCTTCGTAAAAAATTGTCGAGCATAGCCGAGATATTACAACATTCTCGCGTAACATTGGATAGAATTTCAGCGCTAGCCAGCTAATAACGCCGTAACAAACGGCGGTTGGTATGCGTTATTGCGCATTTTCGTACTTCAATTAGCCACAGTTTCGCCCCAACACCATTTCATTTCCGTACCATAAAACTTATCTCTCGTCGATCCCACAAATTAACAGCGGCATAAAATTCTACGCGTGCCAAAGCCTCGCTGTATCCCATCAAAAATAAACTCCTCCAATTTAAATTTACGTCGAAGTCGAAGAACATTTCGGTCACGACTTTAAGAATTAATTAAGATTTGAGTTACGGGTGGCCGAAGTTTTGTTTAAACGGACAGTTCTATAATCGTCCGTAACGACTTTCTTTCCAACCTTGAACGTTCAGCCTCTTTTACCTAAACGATCGCACGGGCACTGCCGTGTAATCGATTCGCGTACCGATACCGACGATTACGCGAGGCGACATTCATTTGTTGCCACAGCAATGCTGAGTCACGCTGGACAACATTCGCGTCCTCTCTCGAAGTCGAACGCTCGTTTAATCGCATTACAGAATAATCATCTTAAAAGACCGTGCCGCTCTACGATGGCTATTATGAGGACGAACCAGAGGCACGAAGGTCGCTGTGAAAAATGTTTGATACCCTGCATGGAGGAATTGTAAGTTAGTCGTAGAGAGAACTCGCCTACGAATTTACTCTAGCTAAAAATACCTGTTAATACTTGAACTAAAGATAATTTTAATCACTCTTTCTTTAGATTCTTATGATCCAAATTGTAAAGATGAATGTAAAATAATGTACAATGTAAAATAAATGTAAATGTGATACGCGAGAGTTGGACTTGAATTTGATATTTCTTTTTAATATATCCTGGAGCATAAACTGGATTTACAAGATATCTTAGCTTCCTTATTGTTCGTAAAATATTGAAAGTGTTCGCTGTATTTATATTTCGATTCATGAACGTTTCCTTGAAATAAAATATTAATAGGTCCTTTTATATTGCACGGGAGAGATGATTAACTTTGCAGAGAGCAAAAGAGAACAGTGTGGCAATTCGAGAAGGACTCGTTTACACTCGATATTCGTTGTATCGAACGACAAAGCTCCTCGCCTCCTCGAGGAGAACCGCGAGGGACGAATCCTCGGTATTTCTGAGCTACAAATCATGTAAAATGTCAGGGAGACGACTCGATACCCCCGAAGTATCTTTTACGCGCCCACGGCCTGCAACGAGGAATGCTTCTACATAAAATAATAGCGGCTTTCGATTAAATTCAGACGGATGATGGAGGAAATGGCCACGAATCTCGTTCCCTGGAGTTTACTTTCCTTACGTACTATTCGATGGCGAACGGTAACATTATACCGTGCGCGGTTATACCGCTAAAATGCTTCCGCCAGTAAAATCGCTCGGAAGAGCTTGTAAACCTTATGAACTATTTTACGAACCAATTTTTCCCCTCCAACGGCTACGAACGAATGGATTTCGTATTTCTTGTGTTCTCGAAAAGGGCAACGATTGTTTTTATTTTTTAATTAGAAAAAGAAAAAAATATATATATATCATATATATATATTTAAAAAAAATTAAATATATATATATTTTTTTTTCGGGAAGAAAAGAAAAAGAAGTAAATATATATGAGAAAGTCACGTTTAGTCCGCTTTCCTTTTTGAAAGATTTTGTATAGTCAAAATGTACTCAAAACAACCCTTGGGAATAGAACGCTTGGAAAGTATGCATACGAAATTTGAAACTACACAGGATATAGAAGAACGAAGTACAGCGGTATAAAGCAGAGAGAAAAGATTAGATTTCCAGACTGAAGAAAAAAAAACGCGCGTCGTATACAAATATATTATTTGAAAGAAAAATCGCCATCGTTTATTAGACGCATTTCCAACGTCCTTTTTTCTTGGTGCGCCACAGAAATTCGATTATCATTACCCGGCCTAAATCTTAACCTTCCGACCACCAAGGAGTATATAACGCAAACCTTCAGGTGCAAAGTGTAATACTAAAAAAAGAAGCGATGCGCAGTAATAAGACAGGACAAACATTTTCCTTCTCCCCCCAGACACATCTCATATACAGTTTCTCCTGCTTTTCATAATCCTGCACCACCTCCTCCAAGCGGCATTTCTTTTCTTCCATTAGCCCCGCTTCCAAGCTCCTTCCTTCTCCTCTCATTTTCCACGCTGCTTCGCCACGTCCTCCCTGGTTTATGCTCTTCCACTCTTTATCACGGCTGTTATGCCAACAAGTTAGACTATCGCGTCGCGAAGTAAAGCGACCCGTCCTTGCGCTCTCGTCGTCCAAAAAGTAAGTAAGCGAGTTCGACGAGATAAGAAGGAGCGCCTCTGCTCGCCCGAAATCCTCGCAATTTCGAATCCTCCGATTGAAGTCCCCTCCCGGAGGCTCGAAAGGCATCCAAAATACGCGAACATCGGGCAAGAGAGCTGGATATTTGCCTGGCGAAATTTATCGCCCGCTGTAACGGATAATGCACCCTGGAGACACGTGTACTCTTTGCTCCCGCACGTTCCACGTGGCGAGCAGGAACTTAATCGCATCAGGAGATTACGGCGCGGCTCCGCGCCGGAGAATCCCGAGGAACTCGAATAAATGAGGACACCTGCATTTGTTTACGGCGTCCCCCAAGGAAATTGGTCGGGGCTCTCCTGGTGCGCGAGATTCTTTAATCCGCGCGTCGTTCGAATAAAATGTGGGACACGAGGTTCCTGAGTGGAGCACCGCGCGGGAATTTTGAGGGGCCCGGAGATTTTAAGACTCTGGACATTGCGTGGGATGGTGGAAGAGTTATTGGAGGAGTGCGCGTTCTATTTAACCAAAGCACTTGTCGAAGTCTCGATTTATGGAAGTTTTCTAGGATTCTTCCGCCAGACAGAGGTGGCTTTGGTATCTGCAAATTTCATAACTCCAATCTTGTTCTTCCTATTTTGCTCGCATTAAGTAGTTTGCCGCTGTGTTTATTTATTATTCATCGCGACTGTCTGAGCAAGCGAACTTTACATCGTAAGAGAGCTACGGCACCGTAATCCTGGATCTCTAATGGATAATTGTATTTACCTTGATAAAGGTACGAAACCGGCTATTACTCCACGCTCGAACAAATACGGTGTAAAATTATCAGGCGCAAAAATAAATCGGAATATAAAAGCGTGGGATGTACGTATATTCTGTCTCCTTTCGCCCGCTTCGTTCCCTTCGCCAATCATTCCCGGGAAAATGGAGCTTGATCGCGCTGCTTAAATCGATTAAATCATCTTCCCACGCGTACAAATAAATTCCATGCAAATAAATCATCGAAGCAACGGGAATTTTCCTTTTCGAGAATTAATTTTATTTATTTATCACAGCCGACAAACAAACTAAACGTCCGAAATAACTAACAATGTACAGATACTTCTCAGACACGTTTACCAATACAACAAAGAAAGAATCACGCGGATCGGATTAATACAAGCCGCAAAATAACACAATTCCCCTTACTTTTCGAGCACACCTCGTGCAGTTGCAAACAGTAGCGATTTTTTCTCCTAGGACAAATAATCGACGGACGTGGAAAACTGTCGAGAATTCCGATGAACGTGCAAACCTGTAATTTCGGAAAATTGTTTCGATCCTCCGGTTATGGCCACGGGTAACGCAATACCACGATAAAATTTCACACCGCCACGCGGACGACGGACAGCCCGCGAATTGGTATTACCAATTCTGTAATTTGTTCAAAATTCAGACAATGGCGCGTGTACCGCGGAATATTAAACCGTACCCCCTTTTTTTTTATCCCTCCTTCTCTTTCTCTCGACTGGCCACATATTCAATGATCGATCATTTGTTTAATGGAATACACGAAGAGGAGGCGAAATCGCGATGAATCGTCGAGGAGCGGAGGACGAGGCTAAAGGGGGGATGAAAAATGTAGCGTGAACGAAAATCAACGCGCGAATCTAATCAGGACGGGCCAGGCGCGTAATCAGATCCTGAATTTTCAGAGCACGTCGTTTCGATGGAAATGGGCCGTTGTGTATTTTTGCGCCATGAGTACTTAACATACCATATGCGCACCCGCATTTGTTGTTGGTCGTGTGCATCCCAGGGCTTCGCGCAGCGGGGGGCGAATTGTAGACAAAAGCAATGAGAGATAAAAAGTTACGGGAGTTTTAAAGCCCCAACGTTACTTTGTCCCGTTAAAACCGGTTAACAATTTTATTCGGTTAATCAAGAATTAATTTGATATACGCTTAAAAGAATATTAACCCGAAGTAATGCGATGTAAAGTGAACCTGGACGGAGAAATGTGTTGATAAATAAACCTAATTTTTTTAGCGTATATATGCGAAAAATCTACAGTCTCCCGACTACTCTTACAATGCGTGATAACTTATCTTAATACATTAGAAAAACTAAGATACGGAGACCGATATAATATGGAGAATACTGTTTCTTTAAGACTAGAACTACCAAACCAATCAAAATGACTGGTCAGTCATTTCTTGAAAAAATCGTAGTGCTTTATAAGGATGTATTTTTTCAGATTTTCCAGGATCTTCATGCAGTATTTAGATCATCATTTTGATTTACTGAAATTTTCTTTTATTCTCCCCTTTTTTTTAAAGATGTATGTGGTATTCTAGATATGCCCAGAAAGTGACTGGTAGTTCTAGTGTTAAACAATTTCCCAAGAATCCCCAATGGTTTAAGGTAAGAGAAGCATAATAAAACAATACAGATCCCTTCGATAAATAATTGTACAGTACGATGAAAATATTCATTGAAGGAGCAAACACTTGCCACGCGATTTCAGGTTGGCGATCAACGCGCTTAACGTAATTCGGCCGTCGCTCTCGCGCGACCGACGTGCCAGTCGAAATACTAATTATGGGACGACCTTTGACCGTAAAACCCTCTACGAACCTTTTACGGCTCCTCCGAGAGGCCGATCGCCAAAGCACTCGGATGAGTCGCGGCCGATGTAAGACTCCTTTTATACCCGGAACACTTTAATCGAGCGCAAATTCTCCGAAGTGCCTGCCAGTCGTTTACGTACTAGGCTAAGTTGCTTTCGGAAAATTGCCCCGCGCCCTTTGTTACAAACTCCTTCCGCTTTCCGCCCGATAACTCATTCCTGTCCAGGAACGTAAATCGTGCCTTTCTCCCGATTCCTTTAATGCGCGCGCGAGGCGGTGTAATCGCATTAACTCTCCTGCCAAGGCACTTCAAAACGCCAGACTCGTTTCTGACTCGAGCCGACATTCCGAAAATTCCTGTTCACGGTCACTCGAGGGCTCGAGATCTGCGTCGCTATGCAGTGGAAGCGCCCACTCACTGATCCCATACACTAAGTAGCCGTTACACACGTATATTAATTTCTAAAGCAAGTGTATTCGCAGCCAACTCAATAGATAAGTAGGCATTTTCACGAGTGCGTTGCACGCTCGATGCTTTTACCCTGTATATACACAATGTTCTACTGATCCATCAGTTTGGAGAAAGGATTCTTAAGTGTAAAACTGTCCTTAATAATCCTTGGATGCTTAAGTGTGGAAAAGAAGACCGATATGTTTACGAAGGAAACAGGTACGATCACGCGAGGAAATCAATTACGCATTCGAGACGTTCCTTCGAGGATATATAACTCGCGTTATATAACCCGATCGAACCGCGGAGATTCAAATTAATTTCGCGTAGCCGCTTCGAGTTAGCAAAGCCGTATTTCTCCGTCAAATTCTATATTTCGATGTTGCATCATCGAGGTCCGTGCAAAGACCGAGCGCGGCTACTCGTAAATCGTGGCCGGCCGGAAAAACAAATAAAGTGGGCAAAAACAATAAAGTGGCAGTAACACCAATGTTATTTTTCGGCCAAAACAAGCAGCTCAGTCACCGTGTTGCTCTTAAAGCGAGTCACAGCTGACTCTGGCAACGCATACGGAGAGTTAAAGGATTGAGACACATCGGTCACGTTTGTTCCTACCGTGGCCCGTTATTTTCTCCTCTTTCCCTCTTTATCTCTCTCTCTCTCTTTCTCTCTTTCTGTTTTGCCACGGTTCACTATCCGCGCGAATACAAGTATCTCTTAACCGTTGAAAACTTTACGAAGCACAGTGGAAGTGCGTTTTTCTCCACGGCTATCTCGCCTTGCGGCCCATTGTCTTTCTTGCTTCCCCGCCCGACTGCCACTCGCGAACGTGCTACTTTGTGGGCATTAAAATTCTTGGAAGGACGACGCAGAGAAGTTTCCTCCAGGATAATCGAATATGAAAGTAGCCCCTCGTGTCGCGGATGTGTCGAAGGGCGAAGAGGATCGCCCCTGCTTGCGTGATCTTCCATCGATCTTGTATGTGGTATATCTATCGATACTTCGTGAGCTATGTGATCCGTATATGTTTCCATGCTCTGATATTATTGTTTTTATATTCTGTGCAGTTCGAAAGATACAATGATGAGGTATATCATATTTTAGTAGGGACTCAGCATTTAGAATAGGTTGAGTGTAGTAAAAACAGATTTTTATTAATCTCGCCTGATCAGAATCGATGCCCTTGCGCGAATTTAATATTTTTCAGAGTGAGTGAAAATATGCTTCTGCAATAGTATTTTTACGGTGAAGAGGATGTATTGCCTTTCGCGTAACTCGAAGTAAAGTTCGAGGGGCTCTAATGCTCGTTATAAACTGAGTAGGAAACGCGATAGAATTCTAGCAAAACTTTAAGACAGTTTCGAGATCGAAATATGAGGCCATTTAATTATCCTTCGCAGCGCTCTTTTCCTCGACGTATTTGACAGTTCGATCAATTACGCTTAGACCCATTAACCTGTTCTCCAGAAACTCCGGTGAATAGAAAAATGATGTTATACGTAAGAGTAAGAAGTACGAGCCACTCGAATGAGTTTTCCGCTCAGCAAAGACAATGGAAATCATGCAGACTGAAGAAAGAATACGGCTGGAGTACTTTCCAATTAAATGGGAATATCCTTGCATATTTGAAGCTCTCAAAAGTCACGGTGCACTGGCGGAGAGGCAACGAGCCTTTCCCAGGAAACCAAACACACCTTAAACCTAAGAAAAATTCCGCCAAGTTCGAGCCCTGCGGTATTTTAAAAACCTCGATAAGCTGGAAGTGACTAGGGGTAATAATAACATTGTTTGTACCCAGGTATTGGTATTTTTTCCCTCAAACGTTCAAAAGCACTGTGGAATATGAAAAGAGAATAAAAGTAACGGGGGAGGAAGTAATGTATTCGAAGGTTCGCATCTTGTATTAAAATAAAAATTAAAAAGACCGATCTTACATTTACATCAATTACGCGCTATTTCATCCATTATTCATACGAACAAAGGTATATATATATATATATACCAGAGTAACCTTTATACGTATAACGGATATTACATCGTACTCTTCTATTAATACTCTTAAAAATTGAACTTTATAAATAGACCCGAATCGTGTACGCTTCGCTTATAGTTCGACAGAGTTTGCGCTGGCAAAGTAAAGTCAGTAAAGGAAGAAATTAAATGAAATAAAAACAGTTGCAAAGGGTCTGTGGTGATGGTAAAAAAAGAAAAGGAAAGGCCTTTTTCTTTCGCTGTCGCGATGTGCGAATTGATGATCAATAAGACTCCACGATTTCGTGCTCCTTCTTCAGCGTTGACAATCGAAAAACTGCGAGCCTAATCGCATCGAAGTACTGGAGTACGACAGTCTCTATCTAAGCGTTGGGGTCGTGTCTCTCGTTTCGTGCGTCCTTATCGCCCTCCCTCACCCCATTAATCACAGGTTAGAAGAATCTAACGCCGCCTGCTGGGGACCCGGGCTTTTGAAATGGGCAGGAAATCGTGAAATGAGATTTTTCCGTAATGGCGACCATCAGTAGTGAATCACGAAAAGAAAGCGGAGTGAAAAGAAGATTCACAGCGGTGGTTCGAATCGAGAAAGTGAAACGGAACTTCTGTCCTTTGCAGAATGTGCCGAAAATAATTCAAAATTTGGGAGTTTATCTTGCTTAAGTCTACTCGCTAATTACCTTCCTTATTTCTAACGTGATAAAAATACGTGCCCAAATACGATTTCAGCTTTCTCTAAATTGAATAAGCTTGGAGAAAGAGGTCTTCGTACTCTGAAAATCGCTCCCAGTATTTGAACGCGAGTAATTTATGCGAAATAAATCTCTTGGATATACATATTACAGGTTCCTACCAAGGAAATAAAAATATCTGGAGTTACACCTGTAATACCAACGAATTTTGCCGAGCAATAAATTCACAGTTCTCCCCAATACACGATTGTTTTTTTATCAATCTTTTATATCCTAATATTATCCGATCTGAAGAAATCTAGACTAAGTAAAGTTTCGTTGATCGACAAATTCCAAGTCACAGTAAATCATACATGAGATATAACACCTTACAGCGGGGTTCGCGAGCGAACGCGGTAAAATCATAATCCTATTTATAAATACGGTGTTACATACATTCTGGAATAACGTAACACCCTACAGAATTTCGCGAGGATTTTACGCTCGCGTCGAGCGTATCCTGCAAACTTAATACCGACTTTAGTCACCGTGAACAGCTTAACTAGACAAGCTTAAATCTTTGGGGGATAGACTTTTGCAAATACCATAATCAGGAGCGGGCACAAAATGTATTACGCGCTTTCCGTGAATTTCCACCAACATTATTCACAACCGTCTTAGCTGTGTTACAGCCTTTCGGACCTCGTTACACCGCGTTGCGCCAATTCTCAATCCTCATCGCATAGAGCCGCACGAAAAATGCACGGAACACGCATCACTACGCCTTTCGGTTGGTTCGTTCGAAACACCATATTAGTCATAAATAATTGTTCCATGAGCTACCACGCCGGATTCGCGTCATAGTCGAGATTGGTGTGCAAAATTGCTCCACGTTTATTCCCGATGCTGCGTCGCGTGTACGTAATAATTGGCTATGCCGTCACGATAGGATGCCCCGTTTAAGCACCGAGCGAATAGCGCCACCGACAAACACGATATCGCTCCGACGACCGCCTCGAAAGCTTCTCGAGGAGCACTGGCGATTTGCTCCCCTGATTCTTGACATTGCCCACCGAGATTGTTTAGAATGGGGGCCTCTGTAGAATATGGGTTCAAGACTGTTGGTAAACAGTGCTCATACGTCGCGCGGAAATCTCCAGAGGCGATGGAAGGAATTTAAATGCGAGTTTTCTCGAGTGAAAATGCCAGATCGAGTCTGACGCTCTATCGCGAGGTTTTCCTTCGATTGTTTGTACGTACTATTATTGTTATTCGTGAATATGATTATTTAAGTTAATAATTATTCGTGTGAAAAGGAAGAATTTACGGGTGATTATCTATATATATAGGATCGTATTTCTACCGTGAATGATTCTCTTATTCTCTAATTTAAATCCAGCCTCACTAAGCAATAGGATCCTTTTTTATTTGCTGGTTTTACTCATATTATTTTTAGTGCATCTAAAATTGATTATTTTACACAAAGAGTGACCAATGTGACTAGGAAAATTGATCATCGTAACTTTCGTCGATTTTCAGTATCCATTCCTAATATCATATTTCCCCGAATGTCTTGTTTCAATTGTAATACAATTAAGTACACGTGAACATTATAAAGTTCGAGTCGAGGAACGTGGCGACAGCGAATAAAATTCGAGCCCCAAATTTTTTACCGTGGCGGTTCGAGCCTGCGCCCAGCGCGTCACCCATGGCGCCCGCAACATTCGTGGTTTTTTGCCAGGGGACTACGGATATCCGGCGGTTTGATATTTTCAGGAGGATTTTCCGTGTTTGCCGTTTCTCCGGCGGATGGAAATTTCTGGTTACTCGCGTATCATTTCAATGGAAACTTCGAGGGTGGGGGCCCAAAAGTATTTAATGAGGCAAGCCTGATGCTCGTTTATCGTTATTAAGCTTTTTACGCCGCGCATTCTCGGGGGAGCGGCATTAATATCGTAATTAGAACTTCGGATATTCTGCCTCGCAAGGAATCCTTTCCTACTTTCTTTCAACAGGTAGCTTTGTGTTGCGCCGGCGTTATGCCGAAACGCGCCTTAATTAGACGCGGTAATTGGACCCGTAAGGGACCTATGCTCGCGATTAATTTTACGCGATCATAATGCGGCCTGCATCGCCACTTTCGAGAGTGCATCAGGATCGTTGAATCATCAATCGTGACCAATCGTCCTGTACGAGATTTGCCCCTACCCACTGCTCGCTTATACCCCACAGTACACTTACACTCCTACACCACGCCTTCCCTTTACTTATAATTCACCCGCTATCCCCTTTTTCCCGTATTTTACCCCAAGCCTTGCTTTATATTCAATACAAAGCATACGGAAACACTCTGAAATTTTCCAAGAAATTCCGAAGTATCTGGAAGGCGAGTAAGTAATACAGATGTCATACGATCCATCATTTCAGGCATTTCTTGGTAAAAATATATATCTTTTTATCAGAATACACTTTCGAGGATTTCCTCAAATTTCATTCCAGGATTTCCTCTGACTTCAATCAGGATTACCAGATTTCATTCATAGATCCTAGCATCGATCTATCAAGCACTTCCCTTTCTTCCTTCCAAAGAAAAAAAAAAAACCAAGAAACCTGTACTCTCCCTAAACGCTAAACAAAAAAACCTCGAAAAAACAGTCGATACTCCTGGTATTAAGGGGGACCGTTCAAACATTCCGAGACCCTTCGAGATCCGGTGGCATCGATCGGGCGAGGGGCTCGATACGTCAGCGCGGGATAGGAGGTAGAGAAAGGAAACGGGCGCGAGGTTCGACAATTCGGGCAGGTAACCAAACCGTCGGGCATAGAAAAGCAATCCTGGGTGTCGTTTCGTCGGGGCCAGCGCAAGGGGGATACGATGGATGGAGGATAAGGGTGAATTTCGCCAGTGCATAAAAGGCAACCCTCCTGGCCGGGGCCCTCGCGCGTTCGCCACGGGATACGCGCTCGAAAAATATTCCTACTTGAAATTGGCTATGGAAGGCGGGCCCTCTCAGGCCGGCAGCCCGTCCGTGCTCAGGGGTGCGAATCGTAAAAATAAAGGGAAGGAATCCCGAATTATAGGCGGCACTTTATCGCGGCCCTCGAGTCGCCAGCGCTATCGCGGTAAACTCGATTTAATTCATCGGAGGGCCCGAGGCCGGGGGCTTAATATCGCCTTGGTCCGGGCAATACGTCATCTGGGAGAGCACGGCGCGCGATTCATCCATCTTAAGAAAGCAATTAAAATCGTAATTGGCTTTGTTCCTCCATTCGAAAATGAAGAGCGCCCTGGGGAACCGCGGGCTTGGAGGGGCGGGGGGGGGGGAAGGGCACACCCTCTCGGAACATTTTTAATAACCCGCGGCGTTAACGACGGATAAATACGGACGTCGGCGCGCCTCGCGACTTCCTCCTCGCAGTCGACGGGACACTTGGATTCGAGTTACGAGTTCGCCAGCCCTCTCGCGGAACAAAGAAGGTAAACAGAGGGCTCCACGGAAAAGGGATCGGCGTTGTTACCGCATTACGGATGCTCTCTCTCTCTCTCCCTCTCTCCCTCTCTCTCTGTCTCTTTCCACGATATTCCCGGGCTTTTGAACGGGATAAGTCGTTTAATTCGCTTGATTTTAAACTTAAATACCGACCTCGTAGCGCCGAATAATCGGTTGTCCGGACGAGTTGAACGGTGCAACCCTCTGGGGGATGCGCTCGAGAGGGTAATTAGGACTTCTTTGTTTGCTCGTGAATAAATGAACAAATTAAATCGGGGAAGTGCAAAAGACCTCGCGACGAACCGAGGAATTACCAAGATTCGTTGTCCCACGACCAAAGGAAATTTAGAGGGACGATCGGTGGATATTCGATGAGCGCTCGCGTGTTTTCGAGAAAATTTTAAAGAAAAAGAAAAAGAAAATTGTATATATATATATATATATATATATATATATATATGCATTAAGTATTATTAAGTAATAGTACATAACACATTACATATTTGTGCATACGGACACAGTATGTAAACAAAAATTATACGCGATGAATGCGATGTTAACGGAAACGTTTCCAGTGAAAGACCAAATTGACATTAACCGTACTGCCACGATTTAATTCTTCGTCTTAAAGCTTAAAAGCCACTCCCGTCCCACGGATAATCTGTTATCTGGAGGAGGTTGACGTTGCATCAACCTCGAGGAAACAATTAAGATCTTAATTGGTTTCCTCCGCCTGTTTGTGTATACGCAAACGTTCTGGACCTTGAACCCTACTGGAGGTTGCGAATAGAGGCGGTGTCCGGTTTGCGAATTCATTTCTATGGAGGACAGCGATCTCTTCATAGACCAAAATCCCTCCAGCTCTCCTAAAACCGGCCCCATGATTCTTTGTACAGCTGCCGTTGTAATTGCCGTTACTTTGTCAAACGAGTTTTATAATTACTACTGCTTTATAGAGCTGGATCTGTAATTACTGCCGCTTCATAAAGCCGGCTTTCAAAGCACTGCTTTCGAAGGTCATTCGCGCTTTGAGAATGTCCCGCGCGTTCAAATATGAGAGTCGTGCAATGCTATGGAGACTATGGATTATACTCCAACTTTAATCATGATTTTATTCGGATCACAGCAAGCACGTGTTCGTGTACTCGGCTCAGCGATCATCGACGAATATTCACACCTAGTCGATCACCTATACTTCTCGAATATTAATTTCTTTCCAACAGAAGATCGAAGATCATTAATTAGTTTGGCCTGCGAACGAAGCATTCCCCGTATCGAGTAAACCAAATCCTTAATCTTTACATTAAACAAATTACAGGGATAGGAACTAAGAGAAAAGAATTTCAAAGCAAGATATCTCCACAAGGGATCCTCCCTTCCTCCTTCAAAATCAACACACCTCGAGACAATGCTCGCAAGCGGAACGTTAGCCAAAAGCGATCGTAGGGATTAACGTCCGCTGACCACTTTGCAAATATCCCCGGAATGGCTTTGACGCGTTATCGACACAGCGTGTGTCCGTACATCGTAATTGGTTTACGGCAACAAAGGCGCGCATCGATCATCCTTAAAAGCTTAATGGGCCCCGAAGGCGGCCGGAGGATAACCGCCAATGTTAATTCCCAAGCGCGATATTAATAACCAGGGAGGTCGGGAAAAATCCTTACCTTGCACTTAGGATACTCCTCCTCCGGCGTTGGTCTCTTCCATCCAAGGAGCGGGGGTATGCAGACCAGGGCCGACAGCAGCCAAACGAGGGCGATCATCAGCGCAGCCCTGGCCGGTGTCCTTTTCTTCAGATACTCGACCGCCTGCGTGATGCTCCAAAACCTGTCCAGGCTGATCAGGCACAAGTTCATGATGCTCGCGGTGCAAAGGAGGACGTCCATCGCGGAGTAAATGTCGCACCACCAGTAGCCGAAGATCCAGTAGCCCATGATCTCGTTGGCGAGGGAGAAGGGCATGATGACGAGGCCGAGGAAGAAGTCGGCCACGGCCAGGCTGGCTATGAACCAGTTCTGGATGTTCTTCAGGGCCTTCTCCGTGGCGATGGCGATGATCACGAGCATGTTCCCGACGACGATCACGATCATCAGCAGGGTGGCGAGGATGGAAGCCAGGACGATGTGCGGCAGGGTGTAGCCCGAGGGATACATGCCCTCGCCCAGGACGATGTAGGTCTCGTTGTAGAGGCTGCCGTTCCAGGGGAAGGGCAGGCTCTCGTTGAGGGAGTCGTTGAACGGCCCGAGAAGGTCCTCCATCGTGTTGCCCAAGCCGAAGAGCAGCTCTCCGTCCGCTATTGCCTCCTCCTCTTCCACCGTGCCGTTCGACGCACCGACACCGACACTATCAGTGGTACTATTCACACCCGCACTGGTATCCTCACTGGCACCACTCACCCTGGCTCCCTCCGCAGTATCGCCGCCTCGAGTTCCCAGGTTCTGTCCGCAGAGGCCGCAGAGCCTTCTTCCGGAGTTATGCTCCCTTGCGACCTGCGTATCCTGGCTGGCGCTCTCGTATCCCCCGCCTCCGCTCTGTCCGGCTACGAGACGATCTCCGGTGGGCGTCGAGCCTGCTAGCTCCTGGTTCAAGGTCGAGTGGGCCTCGTTAGTGGAAGACGTAGAGCCACCGGTTGATCGAGACCACGACATGTTCTCCTCGAAGACGCTCGTGGACGCCGTTGCGGGACTACCGGCGTCGATGGTCATAATGGTGCCGATCGGCGGCATCACTCGCACCCTCGCCGTGGTCTGCAGGTGCTATCTCGACGAGACCGTGCCGGGGCTCGTCGAGGCACGTGGGTGGCAACGCGCTCCGGGTGCCAGCTCGAGTAGCAGCAGCAGCAGGATGGTGGTGGTCTCGTCGCATCTCGAGGCCAGGGGCGTCATGCCCGTTTCAGGATGATGTCATCGTCGGCAAATAGTCAAGTTCGGCCAGGGGGACCCCCACCTCCCGTGCGCTCTTCCTTTTTAATCCCTCGCCGCTCCTCCTCTGGCTTCCTTCGAGAGTTCCAGGGGAGGCTACTCGGAGATCTCCTTCGAAATTCGAATCGAGGATTCTACCCTGGTCGGTGGGGATGTCGCGGGGTCTCGAAAGAAATCGAGGTGGGGATAGAGAGAGGAGGAGAGATAGAAAGAGAGAGAGAGAGAGAGAGAGAGACTTTTTTGTTGCGTCGAACTTCGATCGAGTGTCTCTCGTAAATCTGCGATGCTCGCACGGTGCGCCTATATATCTACTTGCTACTTATACTCGGTTAGAGTTTCCTTAGTTAAGCGTCAACGATTTTTCCTCGGCGATGCGCCTAAGCTTCTTCTTTTTTTTTTTTACATTTTTTTCTCCTTTTTCTCGATTGGACCAAATCTTTTAGAATCTGGTTTCCTCTGCGGGTTAGGCCCCTGCTATGGCGAACGTTGTACGTCGCCGGTAGAGGGGTCTTCGCGTCTCCCGCGCCTCCTTCCGCGTCGCTTCTTCCTCTACTGCTTTGCACGTCCTAGTCGTAAGTTGGCCCTTGGTTTATTGCTTGCGTGAGTTGCGACTGGTTCTCGATATTCCCCGTATTCGCCGTCTATCGGCGGCAGAGTTAATACGAGCAGAGCGTACAAAGTGATTTATGGATAGTCTGTTGGTTGGGGGCTTAGATTAAGGAGACAGGGATATGCGGGGAAAGAGAGAGACAGACAGGCAGACAGAAGGAGAGAGAGAGAGAGAAAGAAACAGATTCTGAAACAGAAGGAACGAGAGAGAGAGACAAACAGATTAAGAGACAGAAGGAGAGAGAGAGAGAGAGAGAGAGAGAGAGAGAGAGAGAAAGAGAGAGAAAAGTGGAAAGACAGAAGAGAAGTTTGGTAAGGCGGAAGAGAAGCAAGGGAGTGATTGAGAATGAGCGAGAAAAATTGGTCCCCTTTTTTTCACCTTCCCTTTAGATTAAACTCGAGCGGCCTAGACACCCCGGAGGTAAATTAAGCGAGAAAGGTATTCCCAGTGAGGTGCCGACGATCCCAGGGATATTTCTCCCGTAGGCGAGCGCGGATCATCCGAGAAGCGATTCGATATCTCGGCAAATCGAGGAGCTCGAGAAGTGGAGAGTGGAGGAGAGAGATGGAGAGAGGTAGGGAGAGAGAGAGAGCGGGAGAGAAAGAGAGAAAGAGAGAGAGAGAGAGAGACGAAGGCGCGATTCATACGAACCTCGATAATTTATCACGGCGTTCGTACGTTTCGCCTGTCCCCCCTTCCTCGCGAAAACTCTCGTGCCGATCGCCTCCCCAAAGCACCCCTTCGACGCCCCCGCGGCCCAGCACCCCCTCCCCTGTCTGCGTCGGTCACCTGAGTTTTCTTCTTCGCTCACTTTCTTCCCCCCGAGTTCTGAGCGCCGGCTCAAAGTTGTTTCGCTCTAATGACGCCCGCGAGCTAATTAATTATCGCGCAGGGACTAAAAGGCTAAGCGTTGGATACCCGTACTGCTCCGACCTGCTTTTTCGAAATCTACGAAAGGAAGAGTAAAAGAATTGCACGAGCCAAAATCAGGGTCCGGGGATATTACACGGATCCCGGATGCGCGCACGCACTGACTCGCGCCTTCATGTAAATCTAGCTACGTTAACCTGTATATAACCTACGTACGTTGTAACACGAGTTATTCGCGTACTTCGATCCGATAAGCCGCCGTTAGACGGATTAATCGCGCGCACCGGTATACGCCGCGGCCGCGTTATCTCCCTTCGCTTATCTACAAATCGGCTACACTAGGACACACGAGGAGTATCGCGCTGGAGGGATGAGAAAATAGTGGGGGAGGAGAGGAGAATCGTGGTACATCGTGGGTAGAACGCACGGAACTGTCGCGCGACGTCCTTTATCCACGCTGGCCGATTTTCTAGGCTAATGGAATTTCACGTCCGCCTCTTTTTATGTACACCTATTTACACGGCCGATGCTCATTATTTTGCGGATCGCTCGTGCCGGATCGACCTGGCCCCGCCTCTCAGTCCTTCTAGCAATCGAGAGCATTCGCCTGGAGGCTCGTAGGCGCGAAACATCGGATTCGCCTTGGTAAAAACGCACGCTTCACTCGCACTCTCTGCCTGGCTTCTGGGATCCCTCGACTTTCGCGCTATCGAACGTATCCGGATTGTATTTCGTGTCCGGAAATCACGTATGATCCGTGGTTTACTCGGACCTTCGACGCTGCCTGGGAGGAGCCGCGTGGTGTTTTTCGAAAGCACTTCTCTCGCGACGACCTTGCGTATCTTCGCGTACGAATCTCGAATCGCGACTCGCTCTTATCTGGTACTTTATCCCCTTTACTGCTCGCGATGATCGAACATCGTCGCCTGCTTTATCCTCGCTGATCCGCCAACCGGTATTCGATTCCTTCCTCTTTCATCAACGATCCTCCCTCGTCGTTCGCGAGTCCCTCAACGACGCACCAGAAACGTCCGCCTCGAAAGTAGTCGGCTCAAAAAGTTACCTTGCAATCCTCCAGGAATGCGAATCCATGAATTCGCAACGTGCGCCAAAATCTTCCTCCGCTCACACCTTCTCCCCTTTCCACGATCGTCCTCCCGTTTATTTACAGCGCGCAGGCGGCCAAAAATCTCCCCAGCTTCGCCACAATATTTCCTTCTTCCAAATACCTCGAGACTTCAATCGACAAAGCGTATCCTTAAACTCAGCTTGGACCCACAAAGACCGCAGCTCCGAGCCCAGCTTGGATTCACGATCGCAGCGAATTCGAATGCGCGAGAGAAGCCCAACTTTAAACGGGATATTCGTCCATCAGCCGGAGCCCACATTCAAGTGCGATTCACGGTCCATCGACAGAGTCGCACTTCCGAGGGTAGTTTCGAGCCTCGAGAGTCCACGAGGCAGGCCGGTCTTTCGAGCGAAAGGAGGCTCAGAGCCGCAAACGGATCCCGATCGAATGTTCCCAGCTTCGGGTCGCACCTTCGAACTTGCACAGCTTCGAGTCCACGAGGAAAGCGTACCTCCTACCGAAATCCACGAGGCGCGGCGCACTTTCGAACACCGTCGGTCCGAGCACGTACTACGGTCAGGTATCACGAGGCCTCTGTTCGAGCACGCACGATACTTGCTGTTCCCTCGCCGAGCACTGAGTACGCGCGTAACCAGGGAGAGGGCCGGGGGTGGAGGATGCCCGTAAAGAGTGCCGGCGAGTTCCTTCGGTAAAGTCACAGGGAGGAGCGCTTGCACGAAGCGTCGGGCTCTGTACCGCGTGAAACAAGCGATAAAAGATATATCAGACGTGGCTGGGATGCGAGCCCGAGGAGGACTCGCGGAATCGGGGAGGAGCGAAAAGGCGGATGGAGAAGTGCAGAAAAGACCGGAGAAAGACAGGAAGGACGAGTGACTGAGATGTGCGAGAATATCACGACATTGAAGGGAGGTGGCGAGAAAAATAAAGATAGAGAAAAAAAGAGGGAGAGAGGCAAGAAGAAGAAAAGAGAGAGAGAGAGAGAGAGAAAACCGACGGTAAGCGTCGCGCGGCGTCCCAACGGCGAACTGGTCGATCCAATTATGAGGCGCCTCCGGATCGGCTCTATTCTCCTCGTGGCTTCTGAACGGCGTATACGTGCGTGCGGACAGTTCGAGGTTGTCTCATGGATGTTTGGAAACGCACTGCAGCCGTGAGGGACGAGCCAGGAACTCGGACTCCCTCTCGTGTCGTTCGGTGGATGGAGACTCTCGCAGGATGTCGGAGAGTGTGTGCGCCGTTTCCGCGTGCGCGCGCGCGTAACCCGCGGTGTATACGCCGTCCACGTGCGCGCGTGGGTGCATACGAGTAGGCGTATGTGGGTGTGTGCACGTACACGCGATGGAGGGAGCGAGAGAGAAGAAGAGAGAGTGAGGGAGGGAGTGAGCGAGCGAGTGAGAAAGAGAGAGAGAGCGAAAGAGGGGGTGGCTGGGCGAGCGAGCGAGCGAGCGAGCGAGTGAGAGAGAGAGAGAGAGAGTGAGAGAGCTGGTTGGCTCACCGGAGGCTGACTGGTGGCCCAACCGACCGGTCCGTCCGACGGTACCAGCGTCGGGGCGCCGTCTGACGGAGTGGCGAAACCAGCGGCGCAGGCGTCGCGACGCCGCCAGTACCCGACCGCCGTGGCCTGACAGTCGACTTTGGACCATCGACCGATCGGTCCACTGTCGGGACACGGCGCACGTAAAGCAGTGGTCTCCCAACTTTTTTCACGGCGTAGAGGGGGATGATAAATGGCGCGCACTGCACGATTGATTGGGCAGAGATATCTGTAGTAATTGGTATTTCGAAAATGAGCTCAGCCACCTGTGTAATTATTCTTATTATGAAGCTGGATGCGTATTTATTCCTCTGCTCGCTGTTTAATGAGAACACTGGGATTGAGTTTGTTCGGTACTTCTTGAATATGCAGGTTTAAGGATATGTAAGAGTATGATACGCGTTTGATGCATTTGGATATGTAGCTTTTACAGTTCGATTTTTGGATAGAAGGACTTTTTGTTTTATGTACTTCGGAGACCACCGATGTCGAGGACGGATAGCTGGCATCTCTGGGCGAAAAAGGCGAGATCGAATTTTGCGCCTCGTAGTTTTTCCACCCATTATCCGATGTTGTGAATGCAAAAGTAGGTTGAACGTCCTAGATTTGATGACTGGGCGGGTACTTGTGCTCCATTAAACGTACACGTAGCTAGAGGACAATAGCGTTTATTTGAGAGAGAGAGAGAGAGAGGCACGATTCCAAACGTTAAGTTTTATCTACATGCGTACTATGTAGGCTGTGAACGCTCTTTAAATGGTATACCTTAGAGCGGTTGAGCTCGAGAGTCCATGCGCGAAATATAAAACACGTATACGTGTATGGTCGGCGCATTGGTGTACGTGAGAGAGCTTTGGCTTTCGGGAGGGAGACCCGGTTTTTGCATATTGAGCCTCACTTCTGAGGTGTCTCTATGCGATATGCGCGCCGCGAAGGATCTTGAGAATCCAAGTGCAAAATTGAATACACAGTCGGCGGGGCTGTGCAAAATTGAACACACGATTCGTATGATGATTCGAACATCTGAACCTCACCGGGCAAAATTCCATCCGCCGGCTCTGAATTTATTTTTGCAACCTGCGCATCGAGCGCCGATGATTGTAAATCGCAATTAAACATTTCACGGTGAATAACGATGGTAATTAATCGGGCAAATTAAGTGAGCAAGCACAACAAACCGTCCTTTCCACGTCAGTTGCCACACCGCCACCATTCCCCCCTTTCCTCGTTTACCATCGCTGTCGTTGCTGCGCGTCGATATCGCATTCACCGTCACGTCGTAATAACGCAGCCAATAGAAACCGCTTTCTATCGTCGTACCTTCTTCAGTCATTTTCCAAGCGAATGAAACGAAAACGTCCTCGACCAAAACATTAATCCGCTATACTCATTATCTACCACCACCAATGTTCAAATTCTCCAAAAATACCATACATCGCTCCTATCTAGTCTTATTAAACGAGCGTACAACGCACTTCTCCAAAATCAATAAAATAACACACAAAATCCTAATACTGGTCGGTGAATCAATATCCAATAAAACGCTTTTCCAAAAACCCAAAGCTCCCAAACCCCCGATTCCTGTCAAAGGACAAACTTCAGGATTGCTTTCTAATCGAATCAGAGCCTTTTTCCTTCGAATCCTCGTCCACGAAAGATACACTCGCCATTCCAAAGCGGGGCCAATCTGAAAGCAGCAGCAGCGTCGACTCCCTGGGATCGGCGTTTTGAACCGTCGGCAATAAAGCTGATATCCATTTGGCGCGATCGTAAATTAGGCGGCCGCAACTTAGTAGCTGCCTTTGGAACACCGACCGACTTGGATCGGGAATATATTATGCCGGGTCCTTGCACGACCACTAAGGTGGTAACCGCCCTGAGGGAAGGGTAGGAGCGCGTGTTCACCAACACGACCGCCCCCGCCATCCACGGATATCGGCCCACTGTCGTTTGGCATAATAATGGCGCCGACAACGATAGTGATAACGAGGATAACAACGGCGGCCAGCGCGTGTTAACGTCGCCGCGCCATTGCGAGCGATACCACTGCCTTTCTCTGGGCGGCCAGTGATTTTCAGTACGATTTTCAGCCGCGCTCGAGACGCGAGGAGACGAAGGGAGGAATAAAGGATGAAGGACAGCGGGGCAACGAGAGAGAGAGAGAGAGAGGGGACGTTGACCTTTTATAATCCACGGTGACTTCAAAGCGAGGTTCCATTCTTGTTGGACGTAAGGAGGATGCGTGTGAATCTGTGCGCTTGAGTATGTGCGCGAATTTAAGGCTGCTGCGCCTAGAGGCGTGCGATTTTTTAAACGGAAGATCAGAGCGTCGAGAAGTAATGCGTAAGGGACAGACGAGTGAGACAAAGCGGTGTTTAAGATCAGAGAGCATTGGAATTGCATTCGTGTGACTTTAATACGAGTTTATTTAGAGTTCTGCTGTTTTCTTATCGTTAGGCTACTTGTGTTTCGGTTTAAGTCTGCGATTTTTTCTTTTCGGATACGTAGATTATTATCAGATATTGAAATCGATCTTGCAGAGCTGCTCCTCTTAGTAAAAAAAATGCGTGCTACTCAACTATAATCCCAACGTCTAATTATAATTATGATACTTATATATGAGTAAGTTAAGGACAGAAGAAACATGAGTTGTCACTTGGATTATTGTAAATCAAATAGCGTCGAATTCGATTACTTATACCGCTTGCGTCCAACTTTTGTCTTTCCCTTTGAGGGTGCGAGATTATTCAGAAGGGCAGATTGGAGTACGGTCAGGGTGGCAGGATCCAAAAGAAACGTCGGTTATAGAGGGTTAAATCAAGCATCCATTTGTGACGGTCGTAAGTTCCTTTCTTTGCCCGTGACTTCGTCGTCCTTCATTCATGGCTTATTCGACGTTGTGGACGCTGTTACCCAAGTACTTAAATCTTGGCCTTACCGGAGATAATTCCTTCATTTGTTTGCGACCGCCCTTTTCTTACTTCAACGCTATAGTCCGGCCCGTAATCAAATTTTTGTACACTTCATATCTCCCATGATCCTGGCAGAGCGAGGCTTATGAAGTTTTAAATTCCGCTAATCGGTGGTTAAAACCGTATTATTAACCGTCCGTGATAAACACGAGGTTTATTGTAAGGGCAATAAGCGAGAGCGGGAATGCGGCATTATTTATAAGTATCTATAAAAGAAGCTTTAAATCCGGTTTAAAGGATGCCCGTGCTTGGAAAATAAAACCTACCTTTTATTCTCTCAAAGGAACAGACGCCGAGAGCAAAGCTTTGTATACAGCCGTTTCTAGGATTTCGTTTAAAATTAATCCATTCCCCATTGAATTCGAGATATCAATGGTACCGATTATTCATACATCGCAATATTAGATATATTTATATATGTCCGCTTACTGCAAAGTTCAACTAACGAGTTTTCAAACTTTCCAAAGGCGGATGTCGATCCGAGCAGCGGAAGAATAATTTTTTTAAAGCACCGTCCCCACGATCGATAAGGGAGTCGAATTCTGGATCTTACAATGCCGACGAGAACGGAGTTACCAAAACTCTTTCCGGATCATATTGTAGCGTTCGACTTCCTTTCACGGAGGATACAGCTTCAAAGGAACCCTTCCCAGTATGTACCAAGACGTCTCCTCCTCTTACCGCCTTATCCGATCGCGGCAAACTTCATTTCGCAGAAGCATAAATCCTGTCTCCCGAAACGACCGGATTTCCCCTCGTCAAGGATTTTCGGTAACGCCGCTTGGACGGGCGACAAAATTTCCATCAGCACAATTGCGCCCCTGAATACGCCGTCGGAACTATTTCTCGAACCGTTACTACTTATCATGCCACCGATACACATCTCGCGCCGCTGGATGCCGGTTTTTAATTCGCCGATTCCACGCGCCGGATAACGATGGAGGGCGAGTGGACGCGAAAGATAAATCTTCCACGACGATTATAACTTTTCACCTTGAAAACCGCCAATTGCGGCGCCTCATTGTCCAGGAGGGTCGAACGTTGAGGATTCTCGTCTGGTGTCTATATTAAATGACCGAGGTGTGTAAAAATCCCTTTGAATAGATAACACGAGAAGAGTCCGCGACGATATCGTGTATTTACGAGGTACACTCGAAGAACTTTCTTGCAAACTTGAAGGGGGTTGTGCTTCGGGAGGGACGTATTTTTGTACGTATGGCGACGTACACTTTAAGCGCACAAGGATGTATAGGACCGACAGTAGGAGGTGCTCGTACATCCTTAAGCCAGTGATCCATTAAATGTTGATTTCGTAAACAAGTTAATACATACGCTGGAAAATGTACGACAGGAATAAAGTGCAAGGGAAAAGATTAATGGTACAGAACCGCTGTTCCAGTTAAACTTCCTTCGCTCTAATCGCACTTTCGTCCCTCTTTCGTGCAATACGATTGCGCCTGGGAGGGGAAAAGTGTGGATAATAATAATCGGCGGCCCATGATTGACCTTTTAATACGCAACAACCCACGACTCGAGCGAGAAACAATATCCGATCCAGGACAAAGCGCCTTTGAGCCCACCTTAGTTTACACAGTATTAAAGCAATACGCTTAGCGCGAATAATCGTCCCCAAGAATCAAACAAAGGAATAAACTTTCGCTTCCAAGCTACAAATCGGCGCGCCTCCATTATCAAACTCCAGGAGCGTCCGCTTCGTATCTGTATCGGACAAGCCTCGATCCAGCCGACGGCCTGACTCTTCTCTCCTCTTCTTTCCAGCCTGGAGCGCCCACCAACGCGCCGCCATTCACTCAGTTTCGTCTCCTTGCCGAAAGTTTCACGTGGCCAACTTCGGGATATCGTTGTAGCTCCGCTATTCGACACGAGGACCCCCGCTTGGCGCCGAGGAAGGTATCGGTGCGGGCCGCGTGGGTGTATCGGCATTGTTCTCCTACGGAGGACATGCACCACGGTCGAGGGAGAAACTAGTTCTGAACTCGTACCTTTTGGCCCTGCCCTTAGCTCGGAATGTAGCGTGGGAATTAGTTTGTTTAAGTAAAATAGTAGTTTACGCTACGAGTGGACCGAAGGGCGAATTATTTGTCGATCGTGTCGTTGCAAGGTGAGCTTCAGGTTCGTGTCGCATCGAGAGCCTGACGCGAGTAAGCGACGATTACAGGAGTGCTGTCAGTGTGATATGAACCTGGAGGCGAATGTTGTGGATCGCGATTGTGGATTTGCAACTTGGTCCAGATGTAGGATGTATGAGTTTTTGTTAGTGTTGCTCGAAAGTATCGTTTGGGGGGAACTTATTTAATTGCATTCTGCAGACTTTCGGGTTGGGGTGTGTCGTGAAGTTGTGACCGATGAAGTTGAAGTTGGTACATCCAGGTGAGGGGTTTAAGTTGAAAGTGTGAAGTGATCGAGGACTTTGCGCGGCAGTGTGGTGAAGTAAATGGTATAGTCGAGACTGAAGATATTGGGTACTTTCGCCACGACACATGGCGCTGGAAAATTGAACTTTCAAAGCGAATGTTGCAAAATTCAGTGCTTTGCGCACTAGTGCGGTAAAGTAAAATGTGTAGTCGGGACTGAAGATATTGGGCACTTTTGTCATGACATACAGCCATCATGCAAGAAGAATGAAACATTATACAGTTACAAAGCATACTCGTGGTATAATTACCTTAATCGTCCAGACCAAACGCATCTTCATTTTTCAACCAGCGACTAAGACAATTCTGCTTTGTTTCCTCCCGAAGGAGCAAAAAAAAAAAACGTCGAATGATCGTAACGCGAAAACGACCGATGCAGAGCAACATAAATAACCCGCTAATGGCTCGCGCGATTTTCCGCAGTTCGTAAAAAATATTTATCGTCGTGATTACACTTAAGATGATATCTAAACGCTTCGAGTCCCTTGTTACGCGTTATCAGCCGCGATGCCCGCTGTAATTTAAGAAAGTTCCCGATAGAATTTCAGAAAAAGGCAGAGAGGACTACCGTAAGATACGCTTCTTTATTGGCGCGATATGAAAATTCTCTTGGCGCTGGGCACTAAACCTCCACCTTTACGCCCGCTTTTACGACCTAGGAAACCGTAAAGCTTGTGATCGAAATTAGCGTGAGAAAGCCTCGAAATTAGCTATGCCACTGCCCTAAGCCGTATCGACTGTGGGTGGAAGTAGGCTGCATAAAAACACGGTGCACTTGTGGAGAAGGTCGATGAACCGACATAGCTCGCGTGCAGCTCCGACCAGGAGGCACATTGATGTTGCCTTGGATGGATCGCTATCCAAGCTTTTCGCGGCACTTAACGCGACGCCCAAAATAATTGTGTTACGCGAATGCGCAATCGATGTCCAAACATCTCGATGATTTTCATCTTGCTTTGCGAGAGCCTTTTGGCAAATCTGACTTTCTTCGCTTTATTTTTAAATAGCCCTCACGCTTATCGCGTTACTTTAGCATCTTTGCTATATGGAAAAATATCGACTTGTAAGAATGGATTATTGTCAAGATGGGAAAAATTACATAGACGTGGATTACTTTCGAGTTGCAAATACCCTTCATTGTGAAATATCTCACGGAATATTATACTCGCCTGATAAATTACAACGTGATAAATTAGTAGTACTTTCTCTCTATACATTAACTACTATCGAACATTCTATTTGTCGCATTAAGTGAATCATATCATCAAGTCAGCATTGCGATAGATCGAGAACTAAGTAATTCCAGACCACACTAACGATAAATTCAGTTCAATTCTTGAGTACATTACGCATTCGAAATCTCTAACGCGCAATGCTGTTCGATACTTTGACACGTTATTCGATAAGGAAATTCCAACGATAGGTTCTTCAGCTTTTTATTCGCCATTGGTCGGAAAACCATACACTCGCAATTACTTAGTTGCCAACCTAATATTTGTCAGATTAGTTGGTATAAAGAGGGACGCCGGTGGGACATTTAGCGCAACTAGGCCGCTCGATCTCGACGTCGAGCGGAAGCTCGTTATCGAAGAACGTCGGCCGATCGCTGGACGCGTCGAAACGTTACACATTCTGCCAGATACCGGCGTTTACAGGGACGATAAAGGGGGAGAAGACGGTTCGTAATCCCCTTACGTCCCGCAGCATCGCCGCTGACAATACGCCGGTGCACCGACGTTGCCATTGACTCGATAAATTCATGCAACCGGCCGATTGTCTGCCAATCCTGCATCGGATTCTGGCCGAGCCGTCAGCCGATAGCACGCGCGCGCGCCATTAAAACGCCTGGCAGAGATTATTCCTGGTTGGAAAGTAAACTGCACTTGCGCCTAACACGAGTAATCCCACGTCTGGCGCGCGTTGATTTCGAGACACTATTCGAGGGAATTATGCAAGGTGTTGATGGTGCTCTTGAGCAAAAGCAAGAATAATATTAGAACTATCGTAGAAGTCTGGTGTAGATGCCTGGTGAGTCGTTTCTTTAAAAAATTGCTTTATAGCATTTTCTAAGGTTTTCCATGATTTTCGTACAGCATTTAGATTATTATATTGATTTATTCCGATCTCTTTTTGCCCCCTACTTTTTGAAAGTTTTTAAATTAAGTAGATTAAGCAGTTCAGAACACCCAGTGAGTTGTGAAATAAGTACACGTGTACATGTAACCGATATTAAAAATCGAATATACTAAAAGCAGCAAGCGAAAGCAAGATTTGAAACCGACTCGTGCTGCAAGTTTTTCCACGTGGCACGCATGCTGTAAATCCACTTGAAGAAATAACTTATATGATGAATATCGAGGGTAGTGTAAAAAAAATGCTGAATTCGGTGACTCCTTCGTACTATCAGCACCACCATATTATTCCTACATCCATGGGATCGTCGAATGCCTGGGAGTCCGATGGTTCGCACGGTGCATAGGTCGCAAACGGGCGTAGACGGCAAAGCCAGGCGCGGCTCCTGCAATTTCGTTGGCCGTTTCAACGGAATTACTTTGGGAGCAAAGGAACTAAGGAACTAAGGTCAAAGTGCATTCACTTCGCTGGTCAATAATTCGCGCGAGCTTACGATACGCCGGCCACCGTAAATAAGGCTGGCGATAAACTTTTCCATTCCGAATCGTCCTTTCGGCCGCACAAACCTGGAAAATCCTTAATGAAAAGTAGGAATTTATACGAATTCGGGGTGGCCTTAATGAAAAGCAGGAAGACGGGAGAAACGGAAGGCGAGGCGGTGTTGATCTGTGAAAGGAGGAAAAGGAGGAGAAGAAGGAAAGTCTCAGTTCACCGGGTCTTCGGTTACCCCAGTATCCGAGTTTTTCCCACGCCAGTTTCCTTAATACGGCTTAATTCGCCACGGTAAATTTCACGATTGTCCGATATTGATTTGATTTCAATTCATAATTTAGGAATCGTTTAATTATACGAGCCGCACATCGGTCACCAAAAAATCAAGATGCAATGCGCGAATCGGTTTTACTAAGGATCAGCGATCGTGCTTGAAACGAGGAGAATTATCCATGGCAAATTTTCTGCCCGATATCCGCTTTTCGATGTCCCCGTAAGACCCTCAGGACCGATTGTTTCGAGCGTTCCCTGCAGATTACGGTAGCAGTAAACGTATTGTGTAAAAATTCATGCATGAAAGCTTTTTGGCTCACGCCGACTGTCGAAATCGCTTCGAAAAGGGGAGGAGAGCTTCGACTGTCCTGTCGGCGATATCGAAATCGTGATCGCGAGTAGATCAAAACTGTCATACGACGACTTTCCTTTTTTCGAAAAATACACGACACTTTTGAAATCGTATTAACGGTTTGGTAGGACCGTCAGTCAATTGGGCGGATGAGAAAGATCAATGTTAAATCTCGATGGTGCGAGTCGATCGATACACTCTGCTCCGGGATCAATCCGTTAAAGGGGGATTACTTCTCTTTTTTTTTTTTTTATTTTCACGATACAGCTGCGATGGAGAAGATAACAAACTTTTGCAATCTCACCAGTAGGTAGGAACGACGGACACTCGAGGCGACTGTTGTGAAAACGAATGCGCGGCATGTGTTTTCCTTGGCGAAGAATTGCTTACGTTGTTCCATCGTTATTTCCCTCGTAGACATCGTGGCGCTCTACAGGGTGCTCCATGCAACACGGCTGATACGTAACGTTTAAACGTTTGGAGAGAAGTTTGAAGGTATGGGAGAAACATGGATTAAGTTAAAATTATACGCCAAAGCCAAATAGTTTGAAATGATATTTATTTCCAGGTGAATTCTATATACTTTTCTTTCTGCTCGTATTTCTTTTTAAACGTAACATCCATTTCGTATTTATTTAAAGACACTAGAGTAATGCTAGCGTGTATATCTAAAAAGGATAGTTTCGCTGTTACTTATTTACTACCGAATCGTATTCCTCAACGTTTATAGCGCCAGTATTATATTAACGGTAAACATAAAATAGTTTATTGTTATCGTTAGGCGCAGGGTATCTCGCCATTAAATTCGTACGTTAGTAGATTATGCGAGCGGTCATTGACCGCGCACTAAAATTTCCCCATTCTTCTCTCTCACGTTTTACACATACGAAGCGTCCAACTTCACGAAGCTCACCAGTCAGGATGTTCAAAAGTTGCATCACGTGCATCGATCGAGCTGTCTCAAAATTCCTTACGAAAATATCTCATGGAGAACTCTCATAAAATCGAAATACCTTTCGAGTCACCAAAATCACACGGTATCATCTGGATCAGTGCACCAAGGAATTACGCGGTCCCACTTTTCCAAGGCGCGAACGCGAAAAACCTGTCCAATAAACACGTTACGCCTAATAACATTCCAGTTTCATCCACGTCCACTTTCGGAAGAGGCCGCTTTAAAATTACACCAGTTGCGCGCGACACCCCGTAGAATCGGATAGATTTTCAGTCGCGCCCCGGCGGATACGCGGAATGTTTTATGGTACTGCACGGAGATTTCTCAGCATCCCGTTTCCAAGTCCCCGTAGAACGATCAGATCCCGTATAGCCGATCGTGGTGTTCCGCGTCACAGAACGAGCACCGCTTTTCACTGGCGCGCACATAAGTCGCTGTCGCACCAAGAATCCCGAACATCCCGCTAAACGAAATTCCAGCCTCGCTTTCGTCCCGTGTACTCGCACTCCTACGCCCACTGTACGCCCGCACTACTGTGCCCAACTTTGGGGCGTTACGTACGCGAAAATGACGGCGCACTGTGGTGCACGTTGGGCGATTAGCAGGGAAATATCCGGAAGTGAAAACAGAAAAATACAGGTATCAGTGTATATTTGATGCATCAGTGTACGAGGTGTGTTCGAGAAGTACCGAGGATTTTGTAATTTTGCGGCTTGTATTGGTCTGATCCGCGCAGTTTTTTCGCTGTTGTATCTGAAAAGTATCTGTATATTGTTAGGCATATGGATTTGATTTTTAGTATCCCATTTGCATCAAATTTTGCTATAAGAATGGAATAGAGTGCAGCGATGATAAATAAATAAAACTCATTCCAAAGAACGAAATTTCCGTTATTTTTTTAACACACCTCGTATATGAGGCTCACGTATGAATTTATGTAACGCGTATATAATTTATTTAGTGTTGTTTATGAATTATCGAACGACAATATGCGGTTGGTAAATATTCGTACGTTTGGTATTTGTACGTACAATAGCTGAAATGTCGTCAATATTTTTTTATTTCTCCCAGTCAAAATAGTTTGTGAATTAATTACGAATCGTTGCTCTAAATAGTAATCGCACATGCCCAAGTCCACGAGAATGGAATATAAAAAGGACAAAAGTGAGAAGATTCGTCGGCCGATGTGAACATCGCTGACACGCATTAGGAAGAAAATGGTGGGTAATCATTTTTATTTCTTTATGGCCGTAGATCGTGAATAGTGCGTAAAGTGGATCCGCAAGATGTGATCATATCGCGGTACGAGAGGGCGATCAATCTAAGATGAGGATTGATAAAACCTTGAGTACAGTGGCGGAGGTCGAAAACCGAACAGAAGAAAATGTTTTTTGCCCCCGATCTTTTTTTTCGCATTGTCTGCTTTTGCTCCATTCACCATTCAGTCCTTGAACTCGGCCGGCTGATCCCTTTCTCTCGCCTGCGAAACGTCTCACGGTAATTGTTTAACCCGTTCAATATCGAGGAGTCGACGTATCCGATTTTCTAAAGTTCTCAAAATTCGACGTCGGTTTATCGGATTTTCCGAAGTTACTTCCAAATCCATATTGGCTTATCGCGAATTTAAATGGGATCACGACTAATTTCTTTCAAAATAAATTCACGCGTTATTCACTTCTGAGCAGCGTTACCCGAGAAACTTTTTCCAACGTCACTTCAATTTACGCTTAGAGATCTTTTGTACTATTAACTGATTTTTTTTCATACATTTTTAGCCTTGCATCCCTAACTTTATCGTAAACACTCAAAAATAATGGCTATATTAAAAGACGAAAGGAAGCTTACAGAAATAACGTAATTGGCTCACAAGTTATTCATTCGGATACTGATGCGCTCAAGAGTTTCCCTTTGCACAAACACACGTGTACACAATTAGTAGATCCTGATTATATCACGTAGCCCGAGGCACAAGAACAGAAGCTTGAAGTGTCAACAATATAGGCACTTCCTTCTGTTTACGTTAGCAGACTATCAGGTAAGATCACAGAGATGCTCATAAAATGTTAAACGAATGACTAATTAATTGGATAATAACATTCGATTAGCGACTAAATTCTATCAATAACTAAAAAAGCAATAAAAACATTTTTTACAGATATTCGTGCAATGATGATAAAATAACAGTGTGCAATATTATTTCTCGCTTTAAAATGTATCCTGATATTCAAGAATTGAATAAAAGAATACTATTTTCCAATCTCTGTCGCGAGTAATTAAAACGTGTCTTCCAAAACCACGAGAAGAAGTATATGCGTTACACGAGTAAAAAGTGCGGTAAAAACCAGTATGCAAAGCTCCGATCCCCGATAATACGAATATAACACAGTGCCAACTACAGAACTATAGATTCCGAAGGGAAGGATAAGATCTGAGGATAGAACTTTAGATAGATGATAGTGGATCTTGCCACGGAAGTTCGAGGTCCGCGTGGTATCCATTGGCTGTGGATTTTTCTGCGCAATGCCCGTGCCATAATTCCCAGGTTCCAAACTCGCATTAAACCGTTCGCTGCAGGAGGCATCGCTCACGTAAAGTGCTCGAACAACGGGCGACTGGGTAAACTCGAAGGCGCGCTGGCCTTGCCGATATTAAGTACGCCACTAATGCGAGCTTTTCGACCGAGGCACTTCTTAAGGTCAATGGTGGATTGAACGCGGCATAAACCAAATTAAACTTGTATTGAAAATTCCGCTAATTGGTACATTGTATAAAAATAAAAGCGCGCGGCAGCCTGGAAATTTCTTAGGCTTCGCTTTAGTCCGATTTATGGAATAAAAGTTTAGTTTGATAATTCGGCTGGCTTTCAATAGCCTCAAATCACCCGCAAGTCCTATTTCCGCGGGATTTTTTTAAAGAATAACAGTCCTTGAAATAATACGTCCATTAATGTTAATTAACGATTCGATTATAAGAATGAACCGAACGCTGATTATTGTTTCGAGCGTGGAGTATGGACGGTCGACTCGATTTTCGTTGCATCATAATTATTTGCTAATTAATAGATGATATTTTGATTACCGCACGAGCAATTACCGCGCGCTATAATGGGAGTACGAAACATCGAATTGTTAAAGAAATCAATTAGCCACGAGGGAGTTCGCTTTATAATCGAAACTTCACGCTTTTAATAGATTCTTGGAAAATGCATTTCGAAGGATAGCAAGGTCTACGGAACGTTTAGAGTACCACGGCCCGTTTTGCACGTCGAGATTCGAGAAGTAAATGTTTGGCGGAAAGCTTTCGTGATAGCATTTAAGCTAATGGCACTCAAAGTTGTTGGCGAATCGGTGTAACCATTACAAGCCTTAAATGCATAAGCTGAATTCTGTCGGAAACTTCGCGAGGAAGCTAAACGTTCTTTCCCGCTAAACGATCGCATCAAAAAGTAAACCCAAACGGATCTGCGTTATAACATTGTCGAAATCAGTGCTCGATCATCAAACACGCTCGTCAAACCTCTTAGAACTCGCACACAATTTCCAAGCAACATCACATCCCTGCATTTCCGCTCAGAATCAGTTAATCGTTTCGTCTCTCATTTCTCTATTATACTCAAACATCAAAGAGTTACATCGCAGAGCTTCTTTACGCGTCTCTAAGAAGCTCTTCAAGAAGAGAAAAAGAGAATCCCACCGCGGTCGAGGTAAAAATAAAAAAATGGAATAAATTTGTGCGGGATTAATTTCAATTTTCCAATGGAGAAAAACCGTGGTTCCCATTAGCCTCTCTCAACTCTTCGACGGTCGTCGAAGCCGACCCGTTTTCCACGTGTTGCTCGGCCGTTCGTCGTGCCGGTGCAAGGCTGAAGTGCCGCTAACGAGGACCCCGCCCTTGTGACGTCATCCCACCAGGCGCTTGCGTGTGCACGTTGCGTACGAGCGTGCACCCTTATACACGACCAACCGCGCAGCGCTTCGTTCGACGATTCGTTCCAGAATGCTCCCCTTTCAGCCCCTTTTCTCAGGTGCATCCTTACCTTCGTTCTATTTTTTTTTTCATCCACCCACGTAACGATTCCTATATCGTTTCCCTGCCTTCCTCGCATCGACGCTTGCTTCATCGATTTTTCTCGGATATCCTTTCGCGCGATTGTCCTCTCGCTGCTTTGGATCGCTCTCAATTTATATGCAGTTAATGTGTTTATTAGTGGATCGTAAGGTTTCTGTTTAATAAACGGTTGGTATGTAATAACGCGCGAGTATTACTGTAATATTTTACTTTATTGTAGATATCGAGTATGTGGTTTAAAGTAGTTAGTGGAAAATGTTGAGGTATTAAGCACCGATTTAATAGACGTCTGCTTTAGCTTTCCTCCGGTTTGTCGACTATACGTGTACTCCCTCGTCTTACTGCTCAGCAATTGTCTCGTTTATGCGTCTTGCATCCATTGCCTTCGTTTCCCTGGCTAAAAGATTCCTTTCTCTCTCCACGTCATTCTCTCGAGTCTCGCTGCTTGTTTCTTTGTTGTATTCTTCGGTATTTAGACATTTCTTTTGGCAGGGCTTCATTCACGACTTCTCTTGTCCCTTTGTCTCTCCTGATGGGGTATTCTTCCAACGTTTCTGTATAATATTTTTTCGAACTTCTCTCGCAGTCCTCTTTTATCCTTACCTTTCATTGATTGATCGTTCCCGCTTTTTGCTCCTACGCGTCACAGTTGTTTGCTAATTTTTTCTCTCTCCCTAATCCCTTGCTCCGGCCTTTCTTCGTCATTTGTTTCGCGAGATCTTTCAATACCATTTAGTTTTTGCCCGACGTTCCGATGTTTTATTGCCCCGACCTCACGGAGAATCCTCCTATACCGTATTCTTTCCTTCAGAATTCCTCTTCAAAAAATCCTCGCCCTTTCTTCCTTCCTTTCAGATTTCGCATCGCCCTCTCGTAGCTGGCCCAAATGCCGTTTAATTATCTCCACTTGTCCCTCCCTCTTTTTCGCCGTGGCCCTCGCGCTTAATTTTCCGCCCCCGTTCAACCGGCTTCTACACTTGCCCTTCCATCGCCCTTTTGTTTATCTCGCTTCCTCTCGCCTTCGCGTTTTTACACCATGCTCCAGCAGTTTCTTCTCGTAGCAGAGTTTCAAGTACGCTTTATATACGCTCCCACTATCATCCTTTATTTATCTCGCTTTTTCTCCCTCTTACACGCAACCTTGCGTCACCGCCTCTTTCTCGCACCATTACTTCTAATATCCGAGTTTTCAACTATGTTGTATACGCGTTCACTACTCCCGTTTATCTATCTTACTCCCTCTCGTTCCCGCACTCCATCTTCCGTCCTTATCCCTTTCATCCGGCCACTCCTTTCTCATATCAGACTTTCAACTATGCCGTGTACGCGCCCGCCAGCTCCGTTTATTTATCTTACTATCCTGCCCCTACGCGCAATCTTACGTTCTCACGGACACCAGCAGCCACTCCTAATATCGGGGTTTCGCCTATGCTGCAAACGCCATTTCGCCCGCTTATTTCTCCCTCTCTCCTTCCTTCACTTTTACACGCAATCCCTACGTCTTTACTCCCTTCGCCAGCTGGCTCTTCTAATATCCGACTTTCAACTATTCCGCTCACGTGCCTCTTAGCAGCTTTCTTTAAATTTATTTTGCCCCCCCCCCCTACTTCTTCCAGCCAACCTTACGTCCCTGCTAATTTCTGGTGTTTCGTTTATTATTCGATATAAATCTACGTTCTTCTTTCTCAACATAGTTGCGCCTTTTGGCATTGGAGCTTCAGCTATGGAGGACATGATTTTATTGTGGTCGTTTATATATTTTAAGATTTTACTGTTCCACGTAATTATAACTTTTTATCAACGCTCATCGACTCTGTTCTGTATTCGAGCTCGCTAATGTTATTCAGGTATTTGTTATACCATCGTACTCTTAAGTAATATAAATATTATAACCGCTACTGTACGGTGTAACGCTATCAGCTGGCGCGGTCTTATTTATCTCCATATCCCCATATTTATTTCACATTTTTTTCTCCGACCGCCGCTGCTTGTTACATTGTGGCATGCAACTATGTTGCACATACGCCCACTAGCGGCCGTCATTTATCTTACTTTCTCGCGCTCTCCCGCTCGATCTCATCCCCAAGTTTTCGCGTACGCTATTGCACCCAGCAGAGTTTATTCATCTTCCCTCTCCCACCCCTTCCAACAACGCGCTCCGCCCTCCCTCCTTTGACCCAGGTACACCCTTGCGAGTATTTCGGTACAATGTGGCCCTCTTGAATCCCTCCTGATCCCGATGTACCTCAAAAAATTTCCCACCGCAAGCATCGTATCCCTATAGAATCAAGGACGAATCAAAGATTAAGAGAATAGAAATCGAGTCTTATAATGAATCTCCTGATTCAGAATCTAAAAGGGAACAGCAGCCACCACAGCAGATACGCGAGAGCAAAACTGGAGCGATGCTGACAATACCGCTGTTTCCACTCAAGGGGTCTTCCACCTACTGATCGTTCTCAAAAAATAATTACTCCGCCTCATACATATAAGTCGTATAATTACATAAATCCTACTTCAGATCAACTCTTCCTTTTAGATATAAAGTATTAACCATTATAAGCACCAGAGCATTGATCATTCACCAGTCTCCACCAAGCTACATCTAATCATCACGACCAACCACGCTCTCCCATTCTTCAAATCCGTACAATCAATCAACCTTTGAATCGCGATGAAAATATTAGCAAGACTCCTTGTTATAAGACGAGGCTTTGAGAGCGACGTGAAAATCCTCGTACCTTCGACTACAGCTCGCGAGACGATCAAAGTCCGCAAGGTTCGCGAGGGCCACCCTGTATATCCGCGAACGTGTGTGCGACCGCGCAGGGGCGTTCGACCCTGTGGGGTGGGGGTGTATCGACCCCTGCCAGATTCGCGTTTCTTTCCAGCGCGCGGCGAGGAGGGGGGGGGGGCGCAGTGACGTCACGGATGCGCGAAAGAAAGGGTGGAAGGGGCCGAACTTCGCAGACTAGGCCGGCGCACACACACGCGTAGCTCCAGTCCGTCTGCTGACGCGACTCTCGATCGTAAAATCGATTTACAATCGCGCGGTGTCCTGACGCACGAGAGGGGGGGGGGGGCGAGAGGGGCAGGGGGGACTCATCTAGAGCCGTGAATGACGAAGGGAGAAGGTCGTGATTGGTTTGGAGGCATTGAAAGGGTCCTTACTAGTTACTCCGCCAGGAGTTGGTAAGATGGCATCTGGGAGGAATGCGGTCAGACGTGAAAGGGGATGACGTTTCTCACGCGTACTTTTGATTAGGACTGCCATTAGGTTGGCGATCGAGTAATTGGGGATTAAAGGGAGTCGTGAATTGAAATTCTGTTACGTGCTTAAGAAGTGTTTTGGATGTTTCTTTATACGTGCACGCGATACCTCGAGATGAGGTAGGGGGAGGAGAGGGATGAATCAAAATGCGGGGGCCTGAAATTCGCGATTACTTACCTGCCAATCTAATATGTGCGGAAACGAAGACACGAAGGCATGATCGATCGTGCGAAGGAGAGTGAATAAGATGTATCGATGAGGAGTGAGGTACAGCGGATGGTGGACTAAATTGAAATGATACCAGCCTGGGTTCATAGGCGATCGATGATAGGTTTCCTTATTGACTGTAGAATACGTGCGTTTAAGACGTTTCCTTGTTTATCAAGAGTGTGTTTTCCAGTTTGGCTTAAATGGAAGCTAATATGAGCCGTTTGGGGATAAAACTTCGTGGGAGATAATGAGCCTTGGGAACACCCATCCAGTTGGACGATCGTCCATTACGCATCGTACTATACAGGGTGGCCTACGAAGAACGAGATAAAAATAAAGCTCCACGCTTTTAAAGAGAGAGCATAGAGCAATGATTTATTTTCTCTCTTATCGCAAAGATGTTACAGCCTATCCTAACTACTTGCACTCCAACCACTGATTCAATTCGCTTCACGATTAAAATCCTCTCGTAGTACTCATTAAAAGATGCTTCGGATAATGATAATGCGATTGAATGTACTTATCGATCATCGATCGGTGACAGAGTCCTTGTAATTTGAGTCAACTTCGATTTCTCGATATCAAACAGACAACGTGCACGGTAGCTTCTAATATTAAACATAAATAACGATTAATAACAAACTTTACGATAGCTCTTAGCTGACAAACTACGAGCAGCCAAAGGAAAAGAACTGCAAGTATCATTTACGAACATGTCCATTCGAAATAAAGTCGAATCCCACCACGGCTGAATTCTCTTATTATCACATCCAGGGATCGTCCCCTCGAGGAGTGCAAGTCACTCTCACCGCGAGGCCTTAAAAATGAATGGATCGACCGAAATACGGAGAAGTATTTAAAGCCAGGTTATTCCGGCGCGAAAGTTGTCTGAGTAAAAAAGGGGCAGAAAAATATCGACGGGCCAATATTCAGAAACCCGGCGCACGTTGCCCCGATATGGACTCGTGACGTCAGGAACGATTTTCCTTTCACCCCGGATTAAGGGCGCGCCGAACCGAGCGTCGAACGTCGGGAAAATATGCCGGCTTTTTCGTTCCGGTCGGGTAGCACAATTAAACGGAGGACGGAATGGAATCGACGCTGTGCAAAGAACAATTAAGTGTACCGGTACTTTCCCTCTCGTCGAATAAATTGGGTTCAAGTTTGCACTCGCTGTTAACGATGCGGATATGCAAATAGCCCCTCTCTTTCTCGTTCGCTCACTCGCTCACTCGATCCGTCGCTCACTTATTTACTCGCTCGCTCACTCGGTAGCTCACTTGCTCGCTCGCTCTCCTACTCGTCCACTCATTCACTCATTCGCTCGCTCACTCGGTCGTTTGTTTACTCGCTTACCTGCTCAGTCGTATCCTTACTAGCCTGCTCATTCACTTGTTCACTCGCTCGGTCGTATCCTTACTCGCCTGCTCGTTCACTCATTCACTCGCTTACTCATTTACTCAGTCGCTCGCTCACGCATCTACTCATTCACTCGCTCGTTCGTTTACTCGCTTACTTGCTCAGTCGTATCCTTACTCGCCTGCTCATTCACTTGTTCACTCGCTCAGTCGTATCCTTACTCGCCTGCTCATTCACTTGTTCACTCGCTCAGTCGTATCCTTACTCGCCTGCTCATTCACTTGTTCACTCGCTCAGTTGTATCCTTACTCGCCTGCTCGTTCACTCATTCACTCGCTTACTCATTTACTCAGTCGCTCGCTCACGCACCTACTCATTCACTCGTTCGCTCGCTCACTCGATCACTCGCCTTTTCTCTCACCCACACACACACGCGCGCGCTCTCCCTCTCTCTTTCCAGCCGCCGTGAAATCCACGGATCCAAAGAGTATCTCTTCATCCCGATGGAATCAGGCAGAAAAGGGAGGCCGGTAAAAAATTCACGGGGCCAAACCTCGGAGGGTGAGGAGCGAGGGGGGGGGGGGGGCAGCCGTGGAAAATAGCGCGAGGCGGCATAAATCGGGCCGGTGTGAAATACCAAGGTGTGTTCATTCACCTTCTGACGCGATTGTCGATCGTAAAATCAATTTACCGTCTTGGAGTTTGGTCGTGACGCAGAGACAAGCAACGAAGAAGCAGCGCGCCCTCGCGCGCGTATATGTGTGTGTGTGTGTGTATGCACGTTTTTGTACATATAGGTGTATAGGCAGGAGGGTCGCAGGTAGACCCTCTCGATTGCCTCTTTTCGGATGAGACACGTCTATCCTCGGCCTTGCAAGTTTTTACGCCCGCTTCTTAGAGCGGCCCGGCCTGAAAAAAGTGACCAATACTCGGGCAGGCGAACCCTCGATCTGTTATTTATCGTTCGATCACCAAATTATTCATCCACGATGTACGAGTGCTCCCTCGTCTGGCTGCCCGCGATTGAAAGTGACGAGTTATCGCGAGGGGGGATAATGACGAGTTTGCTCCAATTTGGCGAGGAAGAGAAGGGCGCACGACGAAATGTGCTATGCGCCTTGTCGATATTTTATTCCATCCCAGCGTCGGCTGTGAGAGACCGCACGATATAGGAATAAGGTCGAAACAGAAGCGTAAGACTGCGGGAGGAATACGAAGAAATAGAAACTTCGCGCGGTGAATCATCTTGGAACAGTTGTGTATTAAGAAATTATGCAACGCGAGCAGCAGCAGCGTAACATATACATTACTCAGGCAGCACAATTGGCATGCGGTAAAGGAAATGTATTATTCATTGGAATTGTCGGTTCAAAGTAAATCCATGCTCGATGCTTCATTAGAAGCGCCAATACAATGTGCTCGACTCGATGATAGGTAACAGGAATTTTATTACGGATCCGCGAAAACCAGACGACATCGATCCATGTCGAATATCGCGTCCCAAAGCACTAAATGTGACACGGATTATCGCGAGACCAAGGCGATGCCAATCGATACGAGCATCCGTATTCCGCGTTAATATTATCTCCTGCGAAGCAATTCGTTAATAAACATCCTCAAGGCGCAGCGTGCCGATAATCAAACGGCAGACAGCCGGCGACTTTGTCCGATAGATAGACCGCATTATTAACCGTCCCAGCAACTCCGCAGGGGAGAAAAAGCGGCGGTACACTAAACTCTCCGTGACTCGCGTCGACGGGAATAAATGACATAGAATTACTGGCTAACCTTCCTCCCTTTGACGGGTTTCGTCATCCGGAGAATAGATTGACACTCGCGAATATTCTAACGCACGAGAGACATCGGAAGGAGAAATTGCCTGTCTGGCTGAATGACGAATAAGAGATTTGCGCGAATTGGCCGACTTTAAGGCCACGAGAGTGAAGGAGGAGGGGGGGGGGGGGAAGGGGCAAGAGAGAATAAAAAGGGAGGAACGAGGCGAGCGAAAATCTACGAGCAATCCCAATAGTTCGGAAACTCGTTGAAAATGAATTGATCGCCGGCTCTCCAATTATACAGCGGCGGACTATCGGAAATTTATTTCCACATAGCATCCGCGTAAGGGAGCCGGCAATATAACGACATAATGCTAAATTTCTCGATGCGAGCAATCGTCCGGTGATTACCATAATTACGAGCCTCATGAATTAAGACAGCCGTAATGCAAACGTGCTTTCTGGTTGATATTAATCGCGCGGTTTTCGCTTTTCATTATTCCTGGAAAAGAATAATAATCCCTGGATGAGGCTGATCATGCATAATCATAAGCCGCTTATTGACGCCAACGCCTTTATGTATACCGCAATCGTAATCATGATCGATGAGACTGGAATTGCGGCTCGCCACGTTCTTCGCCCGATAATCCGTTTTTTCAGGCGGCCCTGGGGCAGATTTGCGAAATCATTTGTTTCTCCGCGGCTTACGGCAGGTGAGCAAAATTGGATTTTCGAAGTCCCAAGTTTTTGAGAGACGGCCTCATCGGCTGAAAAATGTTATTCTATATTATCGTATTATTTTTCTACCTCGAATCACTATCCCTCCGCCACCCTGCATCGCGTGTATTTTCACGGTTCCTCGTTACGCTCGTTATCCGCGACGCCCCCGCCATCCGATTTCACCAATATTTTTCGAAGGCATTATCGATCTCTTCGAGCCGCGAATTATCCAGCCCCGAGCGACATTTCCCTCGCGAAGTGCGGCACGAACTTTCTCGTGCGAGATGCACCGCGATTTTACGATTATAACCCGGCAATATGCGCAGGGTGTTTCAATGACACCGCCGGTACCATTAACCGTAGGAAAATTAGCAGCTCGAGAAACTAGACGTAGCTATTTCAAGCTCTCCTAGCAAAGTTCAACACAACCGCTGAAGTTCGATATACACAATGCCCCGCAAACGGCGCGAATCACGATGCCAACACATGCGACTGCACAAACCTTTACGCTGTCTGATTCCCACGTATGAAGATAAAAACCAAAAACCCTTCGACGAAAAATTTCGATTTTGCCATCGATACGAAAAAAAAAAGAAAGAAAAACTCGCTCTCGTTTCCCAGTTCGAATTTACAATCGAATTTGCGATTAATTAAAACGAAGTAATTTTCGTTCGGTTACCCCGGACTCTTCGCTCTTTGACCAATTAACCGTGGTAATCGTAATTTATCTTCCATGCATACATCGTAAATCCTGTAATTGGCACTGCTTCTCGATAATTAAAAATCCTTGTTCTCCCTGCACAAAATCGCCACGAGAATCGTATTAACGAACGTGGTATCGAGGATGTTGCAAATACTTTACGCATCGGGGCGATAAAAATTCAGCCAGCATAGGGCCATTGTAAAAAAAGTGCTCCCTGTAATAAGCTACTCTAACCTTTACAAGGCTTTCACGAAATTATTACGCCGCGATTCTGGGGAGAAAGCAGCCCAGACATAATACTCGAGGATCGCCGGTATTAAAAACGTTTAAGTGCGGCACTAAAGCTTTCGCCGGCAATACGCGCCTGAGGGTCACTTTGATTCCACTTGGAACGTTTATTAAAACGAGCTTCATTACCGAATTACGATTTCAGCTTTGCCGTGCGCTTGGAGGTCCACCTGGGGAAAATACGGGACGGAAGGAGCGGTCCGGTCGATTAACTGCCAGTCGATAACGTTAACAAGACGACGAGTTACGTTACTCGTGGCCCGCTAGCCTGCAAACAGACAACGGCTTTCCCTAATTATTCACGAAGTTGGTCCATCTATCAAAGCTGCTCAACCGTCGGGAGCAGTTCTCGCAGAAGCAGCGCCTACCTTTTGCCTCCACGTCGTTTCCAGGCTTGCGAAAAACCGGGCCTGAGACGATCGAAAACAAGTGCTGTCCACGGATTCGATGCGGTCAATATTAATCGAGATGTTTGGAAGGCGTGCAGCGATTCATGAATGATGAGCAAACCTGTTGAGGAGCTCGCTAAGACTGTCCAGGATTGGAACAGGTTCCAGATGCAGTCCGTTATAGCGAAGGGTATAAAGCGCGTATACGATACGCCTATTACGTCGAATGGAGAAGCCATGAAGAGAGACTCTCTAACGCCGGAATAATGGATCTATCACTCGAGGATCCTTATGATACTTGTAATATCGTCGAGGTGCCTTACCCCTCAAATTCATCAGGATGTATTTTCAGAGACTTACCATCCGCTGGAGGAGCATTTCTTCGCATTGATATTCGATCATCGACCAATTCCAGCCATGAAACTGGTTCTTCTTTGAATATCATCGATCCGTACATAACTTCAAGGCCACGCAGCAAGTGGTAAATGATATTCTTTCCAGGCGTGCACGCAGGTATCCTCCCACAGGACCACCGCGAGTTTCATTCTCAGACGAAAATAACGTTCGATGTGTAAGGGGAAGTTTCAGGATTACACGTGATGGACAGGTGGAACGAAGAGGTGTAGGCGTGGATATAATTGTGCGATAACCTTTCTTGCAGTATGATAAATGATGCATTAATTACAAGGCGATTCCAGCCTATTTTTTCACTCACTCTCCTATATATATATCCTCTACCCTCGATCCCTCTATTCCTATTTTCTTCCTCGACATCCTCCTTCGATCTTCGAATTTCATCGTCCACCCTCGCTCTCCAAATCTCACTGTCTTCACGATTCCAACGCACTGGCGACGCCTTCGACACTTCACCACGGCTTCTACGACCAGACCTTCCTCTTCTACTAGGGTTCCTCAGCACTTGTCGATAATATTCAATTATATAAACGCTGCATTCCACAGTTTCCAAACCCTTGCGGATGCGTTAGAACCCAATAGAATCGTACATCGATGGCGTGTCCGTAATCTCTCCTTGGCGCGGGAGGATGCCGAGTATCGGTGCATCGGTACGCGCCCACGCGAAATTGCTCGGCCCCATGCAACCGGTGCAGCCTTTCGGCTAATGACGGATACCTCGCTCAGCCTCGTTTCCGGTGCATCGTAAATTTCCCCCTCCCCCGCCCTCGCATCACGTGCCGCGGAGCCTCTGGCCGGCGAAACACGTAACGGCCTCCGCGAATAACTATTCCCACGGTGGAATAACTATAATCCCCCCCGCTCGATTTTCATCGGCGCAATTTCGCCACTGGATACCGCGGATTCAATCGTGAAATCTGGTTACCGCCGCGCGGATAATGCCGGCCGCGCTCGATAGCGTTTTACATCCGCCATCGATGCCGGCACGATTATGATCGCATTTGATCATCGCCCTTCGTAAATCGAGTGCCGTCGACGATTGATTCTTTCCTCGATTCCCTGGCCGATGCGCTTTGTAATATTGGAAGCTGGACGAAGGAGTGACTCGAAGTTATGGAGTCACTCCTCTCAAAGTTAGAGGGATGCTTTATGGATTGGAGATGTTTGGGATAGGAGTCTTGGATCGAAGGAGTGCGCTATACATGGATATGTAGAAAGCATTTTTATATGGAGTGATTTAGCCTGATAAGGAGAGTCTTTTTTAAGCATTGGATTAATCTCCAAGATGGCGGATATGTTTGTAAGTGACTCCTGTGGAGAGTATGCAGGTAAATAATAGATTATCTAGTGCTTAAAACGCAGGGCTCGAGAAATGATTGAGGTGTGGATGGAGTCGTGCATTGAAGGTAAGTACCTCGTACGAGGTACGCGTGTTATACGAATTTCTTGATTTACCAGCAACGTGTCTCCACGGTCGATGTGGTGTAGGGTTTTGTCCTCGGATGAACCGAAATTATGATGAAATCCTATTTTTATACGCGTTGCGTGTTGATCTTTATCGAGTACGGGGGAACGGTGGTTGCTATAAAATATCTCGTTTCTATCGGAATTCCCGCTTGCATTCCATCTGCGCTGTAAATCAGTCGTGCGGACACTTTGAATTGCTCGTTTACCGCTGGCCAACGCTTCGTCCTTTGCCTTAAAAAAGTATATTTTCCAGACGAAAGCGGTGGCCGTAGCTTGGAAAAATTTACATTCGCGTTGAAAAATTTCTCGCTTCGGTAGCCCGCCAAATGTTAAATATGAATATGAATAAATGCTTAATGTGAAAGAATATGTATATCAAATGCGATATCAACTTACCTACGATTTCTTTTCCCGATTAAAAGCGGCCATTGTCATTTGTAACCAAATGTTTGTACGTATAAATGGACGTATAAACGATTCTCACTGGACTATTAGCGACAAAGGATGGCAATTACGTGGAAGTTACTTTGAAAACACGCTACAATATTTAGCCACTTAAAATTTAATATCGACATTTGCGAACGTAGCGAACAACAAATTGGCGCCAACGCGGAGTTCTCTAATTCTGTATTTAAATTGTGCAGGAGCGCGTATTGTATTATATGCCCATATTCCCGGCATAATTATGAGACGACAAGTCTCATCGCTCGTTAACAACCCTCTGTACATGTTATAATCCTGAGACCTCTCTCAAATGCACACGCGAGAAATCAAGATAGCTGTCCTCTGGAAAAGCGGACGACCACGTTAATTTTTAATTATTTATTTATCAAAATGTCACAACTTCAATTCAAAAAATACATCGTGAAATACTCTAATATCTCATCAAAAATCACTAGTCATACCACTAATACCTCCTACTGAGGATAAAAATTAATTAAGTAAAACCAGAGCAACCTAAAGAATTACGCGTTGAATTATTCTTAACAAATGTACATTATAAAACGATTATTAGCACGTATTACACAATTTCATTAAATTACCATGCACAATGTCATCTACAAATATAATCAACAAATCGAAAACGTGGAAAAAAAAATCCAAATCTCCTCTTCACCTTATTAATCACACTCACATACGAACGCGCACATCGACGCACACAAGAAAAATCGATCACCCTCGCTAATTACCGTTAAAAACATTCTTCTATTTTAATCAAACCAAGCACCAGAGCACGGGCATCGCACAAGCCTAATAGCCCTTTACCAGGAGGAATCGCGAGGTGAAAGGCCAGTTTCGAGCATGGATTTTCCACGTGGAGGTACGAGTCCGTATTCACCGCGCCGCCATAGTTCCCATCATAGAAAGCGCTCGATGCAGGCCCGCTGAAAAGGAGAGGCAGGAAGCGCGAGCGATGTATTCTGTCGCACCACGTGGCTGGAAGGGATTCGTGGGGTTGTAAATTATGTCCGTAGCAGGTCCCACTCGATACATCTGCCTGCATGCACTACACAGGGTGTTCCCGTAAGTCAGCGCATTACCAATTATGTTGCAACCTCGACCATCTTTCTCCTCCTCCCCCCCCCTCTCTCACTCCGCCTCGCTCATCCGCCTCGTGGCTCCGAGGGATGATTTATCTGCCGCGACGAAGAAAGGCGCGCGTCAACCCGGCGTTGGAAGGAAATACGCCACATCGCGATAACCGTTGGTGGAAGTGAAAACGTCGAGTTTACCTTCGCCTTCTGCCATTTACATTTTTATTCTGCCGAGCGTAAGTCTGCAAACTCTCGGGGATAAAACGGTTATCTCCTGGAGGTATGAAAGTGCGATTACATTTTGATATGCAGATAGGTGCGCGCGTACTTAATAAAGTTGCAGGGAACTCGGGGAGGACTATAGGTCCGTCGCGTATCGGCGAAATTGCGCTGTCGGATCCCTATTGGGGCCCGTTTTTAAAATGCCCTCGCCTCCTCCTTTTGATCATCGCGCCGGTTACCTTGATCCGAAGTTTCCTCGGGGAAACTTTTCGGATCGCGAAACTTTCCTGGCGCCGCCCTGCGCCACCGCTTATCCCCGATCGCGCCTCCTTTTTTTATCGTCCACTTCGAGTTTATATATCAATAACGTTCATTGCTGGTGCAGAGACGGAGAATGGGGAATTTAAGGAGGCACGCGTAAGTGCGAAAAAGTACGCGGCGGCGGCGGCGGCGATGGACCGATGAAATTTGCGATCGATGGAAAAGAGCTTCGAGGGCGGAGGGGGAATTCAAGTTCGACGTGTGCTCGTGAAACTCCGTTTCAATATCCAACTTGCAATCACTTTATCGGGATTAAGTGGAGTTAAGAAAACTCTATCGTTGGATTAATGTAGTTTAAAAGTACTGGCTGAGTACAATTAACGTAATATCCGAACCCGGGATGGTTACGTGTAAAGTTGGGAATTGTAATGGTGAGTAGTTTGAATTAAATATGAATCGAATCCCAATATGTCTGTGCATAAGTTTGGGTACTCGATGATCGATACTTCTGGTGATATTGGAAAACGATTGATTGTAAAACTTATTTCCCAAATCGTGGAAAGCTGTGAAAATATGAAGATTTTACTTCTTTAATTTTTATCGCCCGCGCTATTACTTTTACATGTGCTTGCGTACATTTCAGAAATAACGTGTCTATTCTCAAATGTGCTTGAGCGTAACACTATTGCGCGTATTTGAAGTTACTCGTACAAAAGTTCGAGATACACTGGCACGATCAAACGCTGCTTGTGACGTGCTTCACCTCATCCTTGGCTGAGAAGCGATCGTGGAGAAAACAAAATTTACCTGGGCTGTTAACTCCTTTTTTTACAAAAAGCGTGGTCGAGCGTAGCGAAGCGAAAATCCGCTGGACGCGTAACAAAGCGCCTTTGAAATCAGACTATTTTGAGGGAGCTGTAGAAAACTTTTAGTCGAAGTAAGAGAGTTAAAACATTATTCGGAGAGCAACAACGGACTGCAAACAGTTACAAATTTCGTTAAAGCAAAGTTTTATTGAGTAAAATTACACGGTTATCCTGGATTATATTTAATTCGAGCAAGAAATCGGTTTAGCGCACCTTTCTTCTAAACCCACGCCGTCACGCGTTAAAATAGAATAAAAAAACTGATGCACCGCATTTATGCCACTCCCACGCGGAGGCACGCATAATACACTCGCTGTTAAATCGCGTGTTTAACGCTATTTAGGGACGTGTTGGTCACAGCAGGCATCTAATATTATCGCGAAAAAAATTCAGCGATATTAGCGTGAATAATTTCACTCTATCGTTTTATCGACATTTTTAAATTTCCACTCGCCCAAGGTGTTAAACAGCAGAAATAGTCGATACCCTGACGCGTCTCCGTGGAACACCCCGTAGATGCTGGGCGTGTGCACGCCAGTGGCGGATTTACACGTTCCGGGGTTGGTCGCGATGTATTTTTTGCGAACTCCTTGTTCTCCATTCTCCAATAAGATTCCTTGAGAGAACGATATTAATTAAATCAGTCAAACGAGTCACTACTTCCTTACAACTACTCTCATAGCTCTCGCAATAAATTCTAAAAACTATTTCTTATAAATTCTAAAAAACATTTCGCCCATTAATCACTTCCTCGTCCCTTCAATTAAAACGAATATAATATATCCTACATTACTTCACGATATTAACCCTGAGTGACTAGTAACAGAAAGTTGAAAGCTCGTAAAAACCAGTGCAGAATTTAATACTGTTAACAGAGCTGAAGCGAATTGAGCGGTACGATTCGTTCCGCGTTCATTTCGGGGGCTTCTGCGCCGCGCGGAGTTCCTCGCAACTGCGACATTTGCGAGATCGCAAATTCGGCCGCGTGCACGCCAATGAGTTTGATGCACGCACACGCAATTTCGTTGCAGTTGGCTGTCGCCACCAGGGGAAAGCGACACATCCGCGCAGCGCCCAGGCGGATGGCGTTTTACCAGCTGAATCCTGTCTCCGCTCGCGCAACCGCGAGGACCGATCCTCGAGGCGCGAGCAAAGGAAGCGGTGAGGACTGTGGGGAGATATAATCGTCGCCTCTTCAGAGGGCGAAAGTCAAAGTCGCGGTTGCGCCTGTTGGAATGAAATGCTAATGCGCCGCATCCCGAAACCGCACGCGGATTTCAAAGATGTCGAACAAGGAGCTCCTGCTCGACCTTTGGGCGTATCTCGTGGAAATGCTGTTAGTCGAACCTAATGGCGGTGAAGATGATCGTGATAATGGGAGCGTGGGTGCTACTCATCCGCTTCTGGATTATCTCACTTGCCGTACACTGCGTGATTTTAAATACAGGATGTATAGCAGGTCGAATGCTGTTAATGGCCGATAATTTACCTGAGTTGTCCCCAAGCAATGTGTGTACATGCTGATATATTATTAATGCAACGTTAATTGGTGTAATTATTAATATAACGTTCTATAATTAGCGTTTATATCGTTTTCTCTCTCATAGTTTATCGATCAAATCGATCGTTAAGAGGATTTACTTTAGTCCACGTCTCAAACTCGCAGTTCTAAACTGTTATCTACTTTTTGTAGGATTCGTCTAAACTGTTATCTACCTTTTCTAGAATTCGTCCGGTAAATATACGTAGCCTAGTACTCCCGCTGTCTCATTTCAGATGCCAAACCATTCGGTCGATGATGCACGAATAACGTGGAATAATCCAGGGCTAATAATGACAATCTAAAGCCGAGTATTCGCTTGAAAAATCACGACCGATGTCCGAGCTTCCATCGGGCACGCCGCGGCATCGCTCGCGATTCGAACTTTTCAGCGTCAATCCCAACTAATTCGAACCCCGGCCAGTCGTCGATTGTGCCTCGAAAAGTAATTCTACTTTTTCACGAGGACGCGAAAGTGGACGCGGGGAGATCGAGAGTCGAAAGCGGGGAAGAGGATAATCGTCCGAGCCGAATGAAGCTTTCGAGCTTCGCTATTAACGACGGGGAAAACCTAATCTCGCGGACATGGACTTAATTCGCCATTATGTACGCTCATTAAATCTCAGACGCTTCTCGTCCATGCGAAATATGCAAATCGCGGATGCGTCGAGCTCCTGTGGATACGTCGACCGCTGGAGGAAATTTGGGGGGACACCACGCGCGCGCTTTCGTCGCCAGGTGGAGAATTATCGTACGGACTCGATCTCTGACATTGCTTTATCGCATTGCACGCAAGAAACTGCATATCGATAAATAAAAGAGCCACGTTCTTTCATTCTATTCGTCTAATATGCATTGGATAACGCAGATTTATTTTCTCGTAAAACAGTCGCCTGGGGCGAATGACCAAGCAGTCATATAATACCTGAAACACCTAAGCAAAAAAAAATATAATATAATTAAAAAATGTAAACCCATAATACCTAAGGAAAAAGAAAAGAAAGCAGTCGCTCGTGCAATATTTCCTTTCAACCCTTGCGATCTCCGCACTTTATACTTTAATCTTAATGTCGATCACTTTAATGTCATTAATTAGAAATATTTCTATATATATCTACTTTATCTGCTAATTAAGTTTCATCTTCCTTTACGTATTAAGTTACGATGTCGCGGGACGAATAAAAGCGCGGCTCTCGAGCGAGGAAATGTTTTCATCCTTCGCTTGCCTCTCAGCCGGTTATTAAGGACGCCGTAAGGATGACAGTGGGAAATTGAAACGAATCCTGGCTTTCGGATGCGAAGGAGGATTTGTTCATAGAGTTTTAGGAATGCGGTCTGGTGATCGCGATAGTTATTGATCGCGGCGCGGTGACAAGCCGAATTTACCGTCGATCTGACCCAAATCTTACATGGTAATAGCCAATACACGCACTTGTATTATGTAAGGAACTTCGTTTGGTTTCCTCCATTCCATATACAGTGACTGACCAATTTGGTGACGCGCATTTAAATTCCGGTCAACAGTTTTTCCAGCCTCCATCCGCATGCATTTCGAGCGCTAACACTGATGCACCAACGTTTATTCACTTCTCAGATAACCCTACCCTATTCTTCTTCCGTCCAGTATCAAAATCCACCTATATATTCTAAATTGGATTTCTACGAACGCCACAACTCTTGTAACCTGCACATCCTATAGGATCACGGTGAAAGGTCCAAAGGTGACCTGCACGGTTTGAACCCTGATCTTCCTAGTGCAAGGCCGACATTTTATCCACTATCCTGACCTTGGAGTCTTCTTTCTTTTCGACATCGCGTTCATCAAGTCCCCCGTGAACTTTCCCTCCTTCGTGCATATAAATTCTGGACAAATGTCATTCTTATTTACACAGCGAGCTGTCGCCGGTTATTTTACCTCCCCAAGCCGGAAAGAATAAGGATAATATTACATTGGACACGCTGTTATTAATACGCAAATCACGGGCACGAGCCGTGTTTGGAAAGGGAATAAAATATGGCCTCTCTGCCGTTATTCCAGTATATTAACGACGCGATAACGCCGGCAGAAAACGCGAGCAGCGTATACGTGATATGCAGAAATAATAGCGAGGCTTCTCCCCTGCGATCGGTGCTACGGCCAGTTACGAAATACAGCCTGTATTATACCTATAATTTACTCTTATCAAATTTGATTATCTGTCCCTATCAATCCACCGATCAAACGGGATTATCCATCGATCGCGCGTTGAACGATATTTGATTGCCGAAAAACTTATTCGCGAACGAAAGAGCCCGACGCATTGACGTCATAGGCGCCTCCACCCTGAATGCAAATATTTGCAAAAGTGTTATGATTTGAGCGTTCCTTTAAAATTCAACGTATCCTGTGTGGATGATTTATTGTATATTTTTTCCCCTGTCCTTAGAAGCTCAGCTGGTGATATTTGATGAGCAAAGAGCAAATATTTAATTCGATCGTAATTGACTGGCAACGATCGATCCTCTTTTTGAGGAATTAGTGGAAAAATTGTCTATTGAGTAATATTGGGATATTGGGAATTTTAGATTTTGGTTGTCTCCAATACTGCTTGCTGTCCGCGATGTTTTGAGGGAAATTTTGCAAAAACACGCGGATTTTTAATTATCGCATGGCACGTTTAAACTCTCGTTGGATCTTGATGAATTATAACGCGACGGCACGGCTAAAGGGCGTACAAACTTTGTACTTAAGTAATGAACATGCGTTCCCCGTAAAAGCAGAGAGGCAGAAACACAAAATCGCAAAGTGGAAAATCACGTACGTACCAGCGTCCTGACGTTCAAACATCGCCGTTGAATGTACGACACAATGACGGGCAAACGAGGTCCGGAGTTCCCTGTTTGATCCGTGCAAACTCCTTTGCGTTTGCCCCACCGCGAAGCAGAAATATGTAAATCGGGGCCTGGCAGCGGGTGTATAAGAGGAAAGTTCCTACATCTGTATAAAGAAAACATTTGAATAAACGTTGAGCAAAGCATCGAGTACGTCACGAATGCTCTTGCGAAACGAGCTTCCATGATTAGGTAAGAAATACCCCCAAAATTAGGAGTCACAATTAGAAAGACGCATAGCGGTACTTGTTGCTCGCACAGCGCAATGAGATCACTCGTCTTCGGGATGTTCTGAGGAATTTTCTGCGTAAACAGATTTTAATTTTTTTCAAGAAAAGAGAGACTCCTCGAAAGTGCCCTGTACATATTTGCATCCACTTAAGTGTGCGTGGCTCATCTTGGATTTTTCCTTTTACATTTTCCATACCACCAAATTAGATACTTACATTAAATCCACTCGTTCATCGAAAATCCTCCTCGTCTATAAGCTACAATTTTACTATCATTTTAATATCGTTATATACGTGTTGTAGTACCTTATATCATAAAAATACAACAGCACGGTAAGCTGCAAGCGAATGAGGAGATAAATATCCAAAAGCACCGTGCATCAAAACGAGTCCTGGGAGGCGCGATCGTAAACGATCGCAAATGGGATACATCACAGTCGTATGTTACCCATTTCGCCGCACGGAAATTCAATAATCGAATCAACGAAATTACGGAAGGGGGGGGGAGTGGAAATTTCGAAATGTAATATTCTCGAACACGTCTCTCGATGGAGGAGAATTAGACGGCAAGGGTTGCGGCCCGTCCACAAAACCAGAGGTGAAAGGAAAGACCGTGCCAGGAAGGAGACGGACAGGGAGAATAACGAAGTTAGACGAATATACAGGCGAGACGCTGCTACTTCCCTCATCACACTGCTCCTAATTCCTATCAATCTCTATTACGACGTAGCTTTAGAAGCGACAAACGAGCTGCTTTCAGTCGCATCCGCAATATTCTCCTTCGCCGTGCGTGCGGCTCAACCAACCAAAATCGATACCTGGCCTCGTAACGTGGGAATATCGCTTAATGATGAATTAAAGATCGCCCACTCGCGTTTATTTATCCCCAGAACATTGGAATCAAATCGAGAACGAGGTTTTCCAGGAGAGGAACGTACAGAGATTCCCTCGAATTTTTTCCATCCTCGTTAACCTTACCACTGGCTCGTTTCGTTATCTCAGCCTCCTGGTGTTGACGTGCGAGCAAAAGGTACGCGGTGTCGCACGACTTTTCGTTTCTGCTCGTGGCCATCGCGCGATATTGATTTAATACGTTTGCAGTTAGCAAGTTGAATACAGCGGAGGCCAATGATAGCCGACGTTTCTAGCTTTATTGGCACCACCCCCTCCCTTCCTGCTGGTCACCCTGGTCGACATCGATCATGATGAAACGCGCGCGAAAGAAAAACGAGAACTGTTGTCCGTCGACGTCTTGCTGCTATCCGCGTGGATGATGTTCGTAGGACACCCTGTTTCTTTCATTACAGATTCCTGTAATATTGTTCCTTTGGTTCGAATTGGTGCTCTCTTAATTGGGCTGAGTTTCTTGGAGCAAGGCATTTTGTTATTCTGGGATAATAATACAGGTAAGAGAAGCGGTAGGATAAGTTTTTAATGGAAAACAGCTGAATTACGTTAAAGCTCGCGGGTTGTTTATCAAAGCTGAGTCATAAAACTCTTTATTCCTTGGAGAGCGAGGCGAGGACACGATAATCATTAGAAGTTTGAAAGTCCCACGAAAACATAACTGTCATTATATTTATGGCATTTTCTTTATCAGATGCAACGCTTCTTGCTTGCTCCTTTCTTTCCAAATATTTCAGTTATTTCTTGATCTCATCATCATCCAACTGTTCCTTCAGTTTTATCTTCCACCACAATATCTCATTATCTTAACTTTTCCTGAATTATGATTTAGGAAGAAAGTTATCGATTTTGCGCGAATCCAAGCATCCGTGAATTTCGGCGGTTTTGTTAAGCGCGTTAACCGTTCAAGTTTCGCGGTTGAACGTTCGGTCCGGGATGTTACGTCCAACACGACAGAAGTGTCGTTAGTCAGCGTTGATGTAAATGCAAGGAGAAGGATCAAGCACCGCGAATGATGACTCCTAATCCTTTGTTCTGCTCAGGAAGTTCCTGATCGATGGCGAGCCACCGAATGAGCGATCGTCGAATCCGCGGAACGACGCTCCCTCGTTTATCAACGATTTACCTACCAGGCGCCTATTAAAAGGCTTTATAATCCTGGGTAAAACAAATTTCCTTTAAATATCCAGATATTTGTTTTGTCTCATGAGATGGTATTAGCATTGATCGAAGAAACGCTGTTTCTTCAAGTACATCATTTTTTAAATATTTATGGCTTTTACGTACAACCATCGAAACTTTTAACTCCATTCGATTTCTATTTGCAACTTCAACGTCGTGGTATTGTAAACATTCGCGTATCCTCAAGACATTTGATAATATATCGATATCAAAATATAGGCGATCGCTCAAGTTGCGAAATACAATGACAGGACTGGTAGAAAACTATATCGATTAAAAATACACCCAAAGTCTTATAAAAACCTACTAAAAATACAAAGACTCGCATAATATCCACGTACCTGAATCTCTAACATCTCTAAAAAATATGTTCAGCAAAACAGTTTCTTTTTCTTCTTACGTAGAAGAGAAAGTAATGTACAATCGAAACATTCAGTTCCACTATACGATAGAGCCATTCATTCAGCATCGGCGCTAACCTTATAATGCAGATTCACACTGGCGGTAAAGATAGAGATCGCGATTACCCTGGCCTCCATACACAAATAGGCGGGGGCCAAGAGGAGAGGATGTAAAAAGGAAATTTTACGGAACATCCGGGTTAACGGCTGAGGTTTAACATCGGCACGTGACTCAAAACGTGGCTCGGTTATCGCGCCCCGTAGTGAGGCCGACAATGATAAATTGGCTTTACGTTTCGTAAATCAAATATGCGGCTAATTTGTGCGCGGGGACGCTTCGGCGATACCAGCCAGGAGTGTCAACTGTTTAAACCGGGCATTCGATCAATTCCGGCAAGTCGAAATCGATGAGCAGATTGTTTATCACCGTGCGTGCTTTCACTGGGCGTGAAATTTCGCACAGCCGGCTCCCGTGGAAGTCGCTAAATGAGATGGATTACCTAATAGACGTCGAACGTTTGATCTTGATAATGCTCTCTCAACAAGCACGATAATTAGGCGGCGTAAGAGGATAGAAGATTGCCGGTGATTAAAGTGAGATAACCGTGCCGGCGATTAGGTTATAATAAAAGCCTCTAGTGGTGTACTGGAGTGATTGCTGTAATGCGAGGATGCTAGGTAGCCTTGTGGGGAAGCATCAGAGGCGCAGGAAGGTTTAACGCAGAGCTGCCGATACGAGGCGCGGCGTTTTTCTCCTTTACAATCGAGTAACGCAAAATCGAGGAGAGGCTTGGAAAAACGAAAGCGTCGTGGCGACGAAGGAGTGGAATTTTTTCTTAGGACACTGACTTTTTCGTCATCGTGAAAAAGAGAAGATTAGTGCTGATCATTTTAGAAAGAGACTATTAGTATAAAGCTTTTATTTTATATTACAGATTATATTACAGTACTAACATTGGATTATCAGAGCAATACACAGTTTTAGCTGTATTTCAGAAGACAACTCGATACACGAAAGCTCTCATTCACGCGGATAACGCGATTATCGACAAAGCACGAGCATATTATCCGCGGTCAAAGAGCATTCGTTTCAGCGACCTTCGGCGATATTCGTGCTGATAAAAAAAGATGCAGCTTCGTTGCTGGGATGTTAAGTCAGTGGTGCACCTTTACATCCGTTCAACGCTTTACAACCCACGGTTCTTTTGGATCGCGATACACCGATCGTGCTTCAATCTCCTGTACCGCAGTCTCGGGCGCTTAAAGGAAAGAAAGAAAGTTCGCTGTAGGCATTGCATAACTCGGCCATCGACGAGCAGCCTTTTGATCCGATTCGAATGGAAGGATTTCGAAAGGAAAGAATATCAGTTAATACGCCGTGTCGATGGTCTCGGCTAGCAGATGTTGCACAGTTAGGTGGCTTCTTGGTAAATCGAAGAACAATTGGTGTCCCGCTCTATCGTGAGTCCTCTTCAAGTGTATTTACTAAAATCGTTGCAAATTGCGTTACAAAGTTAAAATATATATATATATGAACACGTTGAGCAGTTCAAGTGGAATTTATAAGACGAATCAATGAACCAACGATCATAGCTCCGAGAAAAGTATACATTCATGTGCTCTACGATTTCTTTTCTATTTTTTCTCCTTTTACTCTTTTTATTTCCTTTCTTCTTATAACAAGAACCCCTTACCTAGGAACATCCACTCGCTAAGACCACCAACGTATTAAGTACATCGTATAGAGCAAGAAGATAATCAGGAGTAACCGTGTCATAGGAAGGAACATCGGGCTTGAGCGGCGCAGACAGAAGCGCGTAGAGGAAACTTCACTTTCAGGTCACCGTGCGTCGTACGCGGTGTTAAGACCAAGGCGCTCCACTTTCCAAAGCGTTGACGCGCGAAGGGACTTGGCTCTGAGCGCGCGCGATTTTCCAACGATCCCCGGGTTTTCACGTCGCCGCGAAGGAACGCTCGAGATTGAACTCTTTGCCGTTTGATGGCAGCAACCAAGCGTATTACATCGCGGCAGCTTGACCGTTCGTTGGTCTGGCACAAACGGCCCTGTGTTTGCGCTTTTTAAATATACCAGCTGAACTCTCTCGGCTTCCCAGTGTTACGTCGCCCACTGGCCAAGCCGCACGGCCCGTGATCCCTCGGAATCAGCTTTGATCGCGCCGCAGAACGAAAACTCGAGTGTCGCGAGCGAGTTCGCGAGTGACAGCAGCCTCTGCCGCCGTCGATTGATCGAGGTCCCATCTAGCCACCCCGTTGACCTGCTTTTCGGTGTTAAAACCCGCCACTGCTGGTAAATTTCCGCTACTCCGCTTCATCTTCCGAGAAACGCACGGAACTGCGCGATCATGAATTTGCAACGGCTAACTGTAAACCTACTCGGCCACTTGCCACGTGTATTGAGATGTACTAACGCTAACGAATGCATATTAATATTATCGTATTAAGGAATGCTCGAAGAAGAAGAGAAGGTAGGGGAAATGTCGGTGGATTAATACATTAAGTCTCGTGGTTGAAGGATTTTTTCAAAAAAATTATCGATCGGTCATTTTTACCGCTCTTGTAGGTTTAGTGTTGAAGAATCGGTTAAACGGTTACTTCTTCGATATGTTGTTAAATATATTGCGCGTGACTCAGAATTGTAATATGATTTATTACTGTACGCTTAGTTTTGTATGCACGTACAGGTTAGGCCTTTCGATGGAAATCAAGGCGCACTTCTGAAGGGAAATTTAAATTGAGTCACTCGATCTGCTTTAGCGTAATAGGGCTTTTCTCCGTGGATAGTGAAGTCCATCTTTGGAAGGCGCAGTAATTAAATCCTGGTGGACTCTGCGGTATTTATCTTCGTTTAATTCGTCGGTAGTGTTGCCCGCGAAGGCCGTTAGGTTTTCGACTTGCTCTCCAAACGAGTTTTTGCTATACCAATTGGAAATCTCTCTTTAAGCTATTACCTCTGTGTCAATAGTTTCGAACATCGTTTTTCGGCTGTACTCTCTCGAACCTCGTAAGCTTATCCTTCCTTATATTTGCTTACTATATTTTCCACACGCGTTACCAGTGCCGAGCATTGGACTCGGTGTCCGAAACGAGTTCTCCACTACCTCGTTCAAGGTATATCGATTACACAGAAAAATCCGTGAATGGGGAACAGAACTTGAACGAAACACGAATCGACCTATAGAACTCCAAACATCTGTCCTCCTGCAATTTGCCCTTTACATACGCGTGTAAAACCGGTAGGCCGGGCCCTAAACCGGTACCCTTTTTTAACGAAATAGAATATAAATTAACAGGTTACCACGAATCAGAGTGTACGTGTACACTGCAAATAGGGTGCGATGTATAATGTATACGTATACAAATAATACATATATATATATATATATATATATATATGTACATATATGTATGTACGTATGTATATATTACTGCGGGTCGCAGTGAGAGAAGATTGAAAAAGACTGCATTACGCCACGGTAGCTCAAGTTCGTGGATCGATCCCTCGAAGGCCAAGGCGTCCTCTCCAACCGAGGGATCGATGCCGTGAAATTTTTGGCTCTGGAGAACGTTGACCTTTTTCGAGTTCGCGCAAGAAACACTTCGACGATCGGCGTGGATCGTCTTGACGTTGGTTACCTCCAATCGCTTATCATATTAACGAGCGGACTAAACATCTCGTTACGAAGAACACCTGCGTGCGCCTTGTAAAAGTTAAGGTTCATTCACAAAGAGCGTATGTATATATGCATATACATCCGCTACTAAAAAATGAATATAAAAAAAAACATCCGCAGCTGATATTCAAGTTACTATATTTAGCGTTTTATGTCATCATAAGAATATCTCATGAATTAGTTCTTTATTACCTTTAACAACATTGTCGGGTAATCGAATCGTAAAAATACACGATTCGATGTAACACGGTTGTTTCCCTTTTGCATAATAATCCTTAGGAACGAGAAAGCATTATTGGGCAACTTGCCTTCGGTTATGAAATCTTTCGAGCCTTTTCTTTCCCGCGGTTAGAAGTTTCTCCAAGACCAGCAGACTCTAAACTCCCCAACTTTTGCTTCTCGAACACCTTTTTCAACGCTTCGAAGCCATTTTTCTGATGCCTCGACAGTCGCCCCGGGGCCTTTTTCGAACTGTCTACCGCGGCACGTTTGATGCACTTTCCAACGGCAACATCCTGTTGCGTATATTCTTTCGTACTTCCATCCAACCACGAGGTGGCTCGTGCCAAGAAGGCAAGCGGATAAACAAACGATATAATCGAGGGAGGACGCGTGTCCATCGAGGGGCGCGATTAATCGCAACGAGAGTGGCAAAGCGCAGCAAAAGTGTCCGACATCGTCGGCCAGCGAGAAATCCGGCGTCTGCGAGACGCGATTCTCCGAGGCAAGGCGGTTAATGGATTTCCCTAATCCGAGCAGGACGCCGCTTCCAAAGTCACACGACGGGGAAATCGTCCGAGGGAGGCGCGACTTTAGTTTTCGGTAATTAATCTCCGTCCCAGGACCTTTCAGGGGCTTTAAAACTACTTTCTCGGGACTCTTAACCAAAAAGCAGGCGCGGAGGAAGAGAGCCGGAAAGGAAAATCCGCTGCGCTTTTCGAAGGTTCCATTAAAATATGGAACGGCCACGGAAACGTTCCGAGGTGCCATTACACGCGGCGGTCCTGGAAACTGACGGAAATTGGACTTGCCCTCTGCGAATATATCCGCGTTTCGTTTTCTCCTTCCTCCTCTCACTCACCTTCTCTTTCCTCCCTCTTTCTCACTCTCTCTCTCTCTTTCGTTTTTCGGTCCGGCCAGTAAAAAGATGGCGTAGCTGTTTTTTCCATTAACCTAATGGTAATCGACGCGCCGAATCGTGAGACCTCTCCTACGAATAAAATATCAATTTCCATATTTCTCCGCGGTTCTATTATGCATTATAACCGAGCCGGTTTCATTATTCTCGCTGTTATTTCCCCCCCCCCCCCTCTCAGTCCAGAAATTGCCGCCCACGTCCCTCAGGATTTTCCTCGCCGTGCTCCTGCTCTCACGACTCTTAGGTATAACTTTACGCCCGGGAATAAAGCGAGCTCAAATCCGATTCTTGGGGAAATTAATTTGTATATGAGTTAAATCTGGAGAAAAAAAAAAAAAGGGGGGAAAACCAGGCGGTGATCAACTTTCCTAGCAACGCGCCGGAATTTTCCTCTTTGGAACGATTTTCCGACGAATACCACGAGAGTACTCCTCTTCCTCCACGAATACGAATCGATCGTTGTTAACTCATGCACAGCGCGAGCCGCTTAAAATGAAGGAAAAGGCGGAGGAGCGTGTCCTGAGAAATACGCGCAAATAAGTATCGTTTAATTATGGTAATCCGAGTTGGGGATTCTCGAAGGCACGCGCTCGTTGGCTGACATTCGCGCAGCTGGCTGTCCCGGTTATGAGACCAGATATTGTCCAGATTGCCGCCGGCAGATCGAGTTACCCTTGTTTTCCTCTCCTTCTCGACCGATATTATCCTCGATATTCGACGATACGTCGAAGCTAAATCGCCGCGGCGCGGCCCATCCAACGATAATATCCCTCGAATAAGTAAGGTAAACCGAAATCCGACATTTTAATCGGCTCCCGCCAGCAAAACGCCGGAAATGTTTTTCCTGAAAACACTTGGCTAAACTGGTTCTCGAAAGCGGGAGGCAGTCAGGCGGAGAGAGAGAGAGGGAGGGAGAGAGAGAGAGAGAGAGAGAGAGAGAGAGAGAGGGCAGAAACGCGAAAATAGAGCGATCGAGGATGATGAATCGGCGATGCGCGTCGGCTTTTGCGCTTTGACGATCTGAAGGAGCGAACTTTACTCGTCCGGACCAAACGGAGTTTTGGATCAGGCCCAAGCGGTAAATACATTTCGGATGTGTTATCCCGCGTGTTCGTCGATGATCGTAATTCTCTATTTCTGCTTCGAGATCCTATACGATCATCGTTTGGGACGAGGAAGATTTGCTTTAACCGCCGATCTTCTACGCCGAAGATCGAACGATACATACGTGAATATGGCGTGGAAAGCAGACGACTATGAAGATGGACTCTCTACATTTCAGGCTAGCTTGCATTAATTAAAAGGGAGCGGCTATTGATTATATCAGCTTTCACCTTTTTACATGATACAGGATTACGCAAGAGTTGGAGTTAAGGGAAAGTCAAGGCTATAGAGGTGAGAGGAGAATTGGGTTGCGAAGGATTAATAAGTGGCGAGTAAGTTAATAAGTTGGTTAATAAGCGATGGAAGATTGTTTGTCCATAAAGCGAAAAAATCGCTTTTACGCGATTCCTAAGGCTCATTTTTGCGAGTCGAGCTGAATCAGAGAAAATCACGATACGTTAAACTTGAAGTATGTTGTGCGCGAGGCAATGGCAAAACAATCTCAAGGCTGATATACAAAAAGGAGGAGCACATTAGAATCTGGAGTACGGTTATTGAGCTGGAATGTAATGAAATTTAATTTTGAATTTCCGCGAAAATTGCACTCCCGCTATTTTTGCAAAGAACGTTTCAGACTTAGGGGCTCGGTATTATCATGGAATCGCATTTTCCTCCGTAATTTTCTCCATGGCCGGTATACCTTTACTTATTCCGGCTCTTAAGATAGAACGAACGCACGAATCTCATTATACTCGCAAATTCGTTCGATTGGTGGATACGAATCGCGTGAGGAGTCGCTCGGATATTACCCATTAGCGCCGGAAACGCGATCGAGCGCCTCGATTTAAGAACGTTCAAGATGCGAGATTTAAGCAGTCTTATGAATGCGAATCCCTACATTCGAGCCTCGTTTTAAATTCCTTTCGCGAAATGCACAACATTACGGCCCGGAATCGACTTGAAAAATTCGGATATTCAGGCATAGCGGCGGAATTAATGGACTGAACGAAATACCATATGAATATATAAAGCCACGCAATAACCATGTCACTATAATTCTCGCAGTTTTTTATACAGATATTAGGTGAAACTGAAAATACTCGTGGTGAACGTGTACCTTAAAACGCTGATTTATAAAAACTCTTCCTGAATCTTGATGAAATTTACATTCACAGAGAGAAAAACACATTGTTAAGAGTCGGAATAATTTCAGGATGGTGACAATTCCGCCAGACGCCGATGCATTTTACACGCTTCTTCCCAAAAGCCTGAATAAGTAAACAACATAAATAATGATTTATATCGAGCTGATATGGAGCCAAACATTATAAATATAAACCTGGCTAACGAGCCAAAGCTCCAAATATAACAAGGCGTGCAATTGCTGACCGAGACACTCGCGTAATATACGATATTCTAAGTTTGAAATAGAGCGTTAATGAAACGCCCCATAGATCCGTATAATCAATACTTAAAGCACGAATTCTGCGAGATATAATTACCGCATAAAAGAAGAACACTCTACAAATAGATTCTTATTAATCATCACGTTCATAATCATTCCACGGTATCTGAGTATACATTTGCCAGATACCGGAATACGTGAGATTAAACGCTAATCCAATTCTCGTGAGCAACAGTCGGAAGGTAAAACAGCAGTAAAAAAAAAAAAAGAGAGAAAAGGGGAAACAAAAAATCCCACGAGGAAGACACAAGTTTGCACAACGCGAAATACTTAAAAAAAAGAAAAAGTGATGTGTTTGTAAACAACGCATATGAGTGCTCGAGGATTAAAGCGTTAAAATAGGCTTTAAGCCAACTCATATACCACGCCGTATATCATATCGAACGAGCCACGCGTAATAACCGAAACACGAACTCGAGTCTTTCCAGCAGAAAGTTCAAACTACAGTGCCATCCCTCGCTCCACTCTAGAGCTTTCCTTTTTAATTAGGCGCACCGGCGAAATGCACTCGTGTAATTTCTGCCGGTGGTACGAGAAAATTAAAACTGTCCTCGTCGATATTAATTCGCGGCCGGTAGTGAAATACGCGTAAGAGTTCCATTCGAGTAGGTTAAGTTCAAGATCATCCGGTCAAGAAACGGCGATGGCGTAAGCGCGCTGGCGATGTAAAAATAGTTCTCCTTGCGAGCAAGGAATGAACGTGTTAGGCTCAAAGACCGAAAACGTGAACATAGAAACCAGCCACAACGCCTCCCGACTTCTGAGATTCGATCGTAACCCAAATTTCGTCAGACGGCTCTTACATTATTAATAGAAAGTACTGATAATTGAAAGTCACTTTCAGCCAATTTCTACATTATATCAATTATGATATTAAAAGGATTTATAAAGATTATTAACTATAATATTTTAAATAATATTAAAAAGACTTCTAACACTATATTAACACCTTTAAAAAAATGTTGTGAATTTAATATTACACAAATGAAATAACCGATTTGTAAGTATCGCTATCAATCTTCACAAGTCGTCCTTTATAATATAACATCGTATCACTGCTGTATCAATAATCGCTCAGAAGGTTTACTCGTCGAATGTCAACACGAATTTTGTTTTACGGTCATTTCGAATACATCGGGACGCACGTGTGAGTCTTCCTCGAGGGATCCAGCCACGAATTTCTCGCTCTGGCTCTATCTCAAAACCCAAAATACGTCGCGCCGAGTTTTCTGCTCGGTGAGTGATTTCGGCTTTCGAGCCTCGAGCGAGACGATGATTTCGCTTTCACCGGCTGTTTCGAAATACGTCTGCGATTTCACGCGAGTAAAGGAAGCTCGTCGATAGACGCGCGTGGAAAGGCGAATGAACTTCCAGGCCACGTCAAATTCCCGTGGGACATATCGGTTTACGTGTCGATCCCCTTCGCGCACCCGCGGAGGCGTCGCTTTTCTGCATAATCTGCGAGCTTCATGCCGCGAAAACCGATATGCCGCTTAAAGTCGCGGGGAGCATTCCTCGGCGCTTCGTGGATCGGCAGTTATCTAACGTCTTGCGGCGGCCACTAATTACCGATTTAATTAAACGCTCGTCGAAATTAAACGCGCTCCTATCGCCTCCATCGCGACTCGACGAAGGCTGTTAGTGGATCGTCGAGTCGAACTAACGGTCCCTGACTGGGCGCGGGGAAAGAGACACTTCGCGCGGCACGTTTTGAGAAGCCATTCAAATTCCTGACACGAGAGGCGCTCGGCAAACCGCGAATTATCGTTGATGCGAAAATACCCGCTAATAGATTTTCGATGGGCGCAGTGTTATTGCGCTTAACGCGCCTGGCTTTTATGCAAGCGCGGCTTGTTATTCGGCCTGGCTGGTGGTACTATAATTCGGACCCGATGGAGCTCGAATTCCGATGTGATCACTGCAAGATTGGAATAAACTGAGATTGGCAAATTAACGATGTAATTTATTCCACTAAACAGATGGAATATATATATACTATACTCGATCATCTATAGAATAATATAATACAGCGGTTATGTTAAAATAATAAAATACACGGTCACACTTTTTCGATGCTTCGTATAATTACACTATATAGTCATTACGAAATCTACTCCATCGATGTTAATCTCGCGGTGTTCGCAAATTCTACGCAAATCGGCCTGCGCGTCGGGACACGGACGCTCAAAGTCTCTTCTCAAATTCACCGCGTTAATTCAGGCCCGACGACTCGTTCCGAGCGGGCAGAACGTACACCTCGAATTCCCACTTCGCCCCGGCCTCGGGTCACGAAACTCTTAAAGCACCTCTTCATCCTCTAAAATTCCAAATTCCACGATATTACGCCGGCGCTTGGGTGTCAGCCGCAAGCATTTTGCCCTTCCAACTTCCTCAAACCCCTGGGCCGATTTATGATAATCGGCCGATCGAGGCTACGAGAAAAATGGTACGGCTCGCTTAATGCACGCCGGGGGTGCATCCAGCAGCGTCGATAAATTCGCGGCCATCGCGAATGGCTGAGCCATCGGCCACGTCGTGCATCCTCGATCCACGTGCCGAACGTACCGGAGCAATAGAGCAGGACGCTCTTAATATCCGGATACTTTTCGAGATCGCTTTTTCGTGAACTCCCCGACAAGTTGCTCGACATGCACAGAAGGTGCGGTTATGATATTGCGATAAGCGAGAGCCGCTGGGGAAGCGAAGGAGAGAGAGAGAGAGAGGGAGGGAGGGATGCACGATAGCTGGATAGGGAAAGGGAGGGAGAAAGAGAGAGGAAGATGGAGGGAAGGGTTGAAAAGTACTCCGGGCGGTCTTCTCGAAAAGTTTTCGCAATAATCGTCGATAAAAAGGGAACGAGGGAGCATCTGACGGTATCAAAAAGTCCCTTAATGCTCCGCAGTAACGGTAATACGACGGACGTGGCTGTCGGTGTCTCCTCTCCTTTTTTCCCTCGCGGCTAAGGCGAGAGTTCCTTCCGACGTCACCGGGAATGGGCCGCGGCGTGGAAGACCGATTTGCATTGTAAAATTCCCTCCTCTCTCGCGTCCTACGTGAGCAATTTCCCTCAATTGCGCCGCCACTGCGCCTGGCGGGGACTGAGGCAAATTACAGGGGCTCCCTTCGTCCTGTCCTTCCTCGCTCCTCCTCCTTCTCTATTTCTCCCTCTCTCCACTTCCCTCTCGCTCGACAGCCTTTCTTACCGCTTTCGGCTCGAGCAAAAGGCAAATTTCCGCGAAACGCACGATTCGATTTCGTCCGCACCGGAGAGTGGCTTGCCCCACCGCCAGTGAGAATTATGGGTTACTACTCTTCTTTCGAGCTGTTCGCAATGCTGGTAAACACGGAGCTCGGAGCTGTATTTTGTGAAAAATCCTACGCGAATAGAGTAATTACTTTATGCGTTCTTGGCAATACGCGGACCATATGCGCCTTGAATTACGAAGAGCGTTGTGTAGCGAGGATCGGATGTAACGGATGCTGCAAGTTGGTTTCTACGTGTTTTGGAATGTTCCTTCGTGATTACATGAGTTTGTAAGTATATGCTGTTGGAAGCGGATGCGCCTTCTTTTCTCTTCCCCCGCGATTATTGCACGAAAGTGAGGAAAGTTGGGTTTAATAAGCGTGAGGAGTATGTGTCGTGGAGTGGATAATACTTGGCGACAGATCTCGAGCAAGGAAAAGGAGTATCTTGGTATTTACTGATGTATTATATATGGGCCAGTAAATTGCAAAGCACGGAGGACGGCGTTTGCGGAGGAATGGTAGGTGCACTGCGGATATTATAGTTTATAATACCTGCAAGTACGAACCTTGAAGGCGTGTCGCGTAACTCCGCTCGGAGCAGTTCCCTCCGTGTTTTGTGACGATCAGGTACGCCGTTGGTTAGGAAAATTGGACGAGAAGCGTAATTAGATTATGTGCTCTGAACGTGGAAAATAGAGTAATTCGTTTCTTGCCAATGCTCTCTTGATACCGAAAAACAAGTTGATTGCAGGAAAATCTCGAATGATTGCACTTATAAAGTAATGAGAAGTCTTGTATCCGATTCCCTCTATCTAATTTCCGCCATCACAGCACCGTGATTTCTTTCTCTCCTGTCAGGTTGTTAATTAATTTACCTCCTCTTCTTTATCGTATTTCCAAATCGGAAGAAGTCCTCGTTGAAAAGCTGATAACCCGCTATTGGTAGTTCATAGTTTTCTTATGTCAACCTCAGATTTTCCGTAATTTTTAAAATCTTGTACACACAGATTGAAGGCTTACTCTAATGAAGTTATTTACACCAGGGAGTTATACACCACTTGCGCATTAATGATCATTAAGCTAGTTAAGCATCCCCGAAATACACGTGCTGTTTGGTACTCGCTAATGCGTTGAAGTCTGACAAACCCCTAACTGGGTATAATCAGCTTGCAGCAAAGGCGATTAGAAACTGTATGATGTATAAACAAACCGAGGGTGAACGTTGGGATTGTACTGCAAAATCAACAGCAGTGCGCATCGAGGATTATTAAATACGCCAATATCTCCATTAGGATGGTTTACCTTGTTCTCGTAATTATTATTGCGTCTCTGTCCGACAAACTTTCGAATGATTATAATCGACCCTTTTCAATAGCCATTGAAAAACCGTACGGTCCACGAGTAAAGGATATGCGAACAGTGGATTTACCTTACGAGGTCAATATTTTCGGTCCATAAAAAGGTCATTGGATACGCTGGATATCCTTATTTGCGAAGGCTTAAATTCCCCTCGTGTACGAACCCAATGGCGCCACGAATTGTCGAGCAAACTTCCGATGGGGAGAATTAGAAGCTTTATAATCGACGAACGGAACGATTGGAAATACGCTTTAAAATCAGAAGTCGCGCTTGATCGCGTATTGTGGGAAACGTTCGATATTTATAGACGTATTTTTATTATGACATTCAGAAAAGCATCCTGACGACAGAGGGGTTTATTTGAACGAGTGCTGAACATCGATCAATGCAAATCTGCTTGATTAATATTGCTCAACGGTACAAACGTGAAAAGAGAAATAAGGATAAGTGACTGTCTTCGGTGCTCGAAATACTATCAACGTAGCTGTTCCATAATTTTAGATGAACCAAGAAAGTTTGTATTATTCTGGCTATATTTAATTATTGGATTCCTCAAATATACCGAAAATACTGAATGGCTCTGCGATAAACGTTATTCTCCTCACGAGTTTTATTAAACAGGTTAATGTTTATTTATTTACTATTTTTTTTACTGGATACTTAAGAATTTAATACAGCTTAAAATACGATCGATCTGAATTTATTTTGCGAGTTTTAAGTGTCGACAGATCGATGAATAACAAGGTGAGGGCAAATTCATGGCACTTCATAACCGTAGGTTAACCGCAATGATGTGGAGTAAAATGAATATGACCACACTATACTATTTCAACTCACTCTCGATCACAATAATATTGCTTTCATACGATAGATTCACGATGTATCTGAACAAGTGTTTAAGTAGGACATTCACAGCCGAGTTATAGATCATAACATCTCATAATCGAGACAAAAAAACGATCAGAGCTACATAATCCGTTTAGATGACTCGCGTAATACATCGATTGCGATATTACAAACACAGAAACTTCATATAAAAACGACCGATTCATCGATCACCAGTACCGATTAATTAACCACCTCATATTCGCGATCATCAATACCCCACCTACCAGTAAACTGGATTCCAAACGTTCACAGTCGACCTGTACAGAATAACATTCAATCCATTTAGCCAATTTACATAATATAACCATTAGTCTTACAGACTGATTCCATTATGTCCTCCTCGCTGTCGATCAATTAACCCCCATCGCGAGCACTCCTAATCGCAAGCTTTATTCCAAACACTTACAATCCACTTATACGGGACAATATTCGGTCTATTTCGATTGATTCGTCCGATACATCGATTACTCTCACGCCTTTACTTTTTGCGCGATCGCAAGTTCGATAGGAGAGGCGCGCTATCGACTTTTACTGCCTGCGATTAGGAGCAGCGCGATCCATAAACAATGCCAACGTGGCCAGAGGATTTGCATGGTAAAGCCAGCTGTCCCTCGTGTCCCACCTACTCGATTTCCTCCGGCCGTCGCAGTGTCGGTTGCTCGGCACCGAGTAACGCGACTCGCAAGTGCAGCTTCGCCTCTCTCCTTCTTTATACCTCTTTGTGCCTCCGGTAGCGCTTTTTCTCCTTGGGTAATGCGAGATTCGTGCTTCCGCTATTCAAGTATACGATCGAGGCCGAGTGGTTACCGGTAATTGGGTCAGTCTCTTCGCGACGGTATCGCTTCCAGGATTAATCGAAGCCCGCCGGTCTGCGCTTTTACCTTGGAATTCCGAATAATTAGATGTCTCCTTTGTCGCGCCGTCGGAGCTCCATCGCATTCCTTACGGGACATTGCGTTTTCAGTGTCGAAGGGCATGGAACTGGGGGCAAAACTGGATTATCGGGGAAGTAAATAAAAGTGAGCACTCGGGGGGGGGGGGCAATCGATATGTGGAATAATGCATTTGTTCGTTGCACAGAGTGCTGCAGTTAGCCTCGATAAAGCGATCGTACCCTGCGAAAAATTACTTCTTACTATTATGGGCGAATAAGGAAGTACATCTGCACGTCGGCCGATCGCGAACGTTAATTGGAGTGTAATGATAGGTGTGTTAAATAATATTACTTTGTTGGGTAGAAGTGAGAGACAAACTTGAAGCGGCTAAATAGCCGCCAGGGGAAAAATTTCGCGTATCTCGAAAATGACACGTGTAGGTATTATGTAAGCGTATTGGTAATATACCGGTCATGGTAATATCGGATGGAGGGAATATCGATGATTAAAACGGCGGTTACATCTTCTCCTAATTGCCTTCATCGTATTATCATCGCGAATGCGGGAGTAGCTCACTAAAATTGCTGGTTCTGCCTTTGCTTGCCATTTATTTCCGCGAAAAACTGTTTACTCGCGTCCCGTGTAGCGATATATTGGTGCGCCTGTGTGCGTTGACTTTATTTGAAAAATTTATACCGATGTTCCTCATAACGAGATAAATCTGCATCGCCAGAGGTACGGCCACGGATATTAGATTATGCTTTGAAGTTAGAGGTTTTTTCATAATTGCGAACGATAAGTAAGATTAATATATTCTTCGCTTACGATGTGAAATATTGTCTTCGAAGAGGCCAAGAAATTTTCAATTGTCCTTTCAATTTTTTACAGTATACTTCATCCATTTTGAATGGAGGATGCTGCCTAACATTTGCATGGCATAACGCAATTGGTACACAGGTTGTAACCTCATCTCTTTTATAAAATATTTGCCGATAATGTACTCGTAGGCCAATGCAACCGCATCGTGTAATAGATCGGGGCCACTGTAAATGTCGCACCATGTTTTTAGTTTGACAGTACCTTATAAAGTATACAAACAGATAATTGAAATAATAAAATAATAAACAAAAATGTTATCCAACGCATCTTATAAATACAGTTATAGCTGTATAATATTCCGGACGTGACTTTATCTTCCTTTAAACGCTAAGATCGCAAAAACGATGAAAACAAACAATTTATAATTCCTTCTAAGAATTGATAAAGATCAAGTAAATAGATAAAATTTTAATCGCAACGTTACAGATCGCACTTTTTGCATGCGCTTCTCGCACTCCGTCGGAACTCCATTAAACCGATGCGTGCGCCTAAGCAGTTAAAACGGCACAACGATTAAGGGAAATTCTATTTTCCTGGAGGATCATCCCGAATGTGGCGGTTGGATTTGCATTGTAAAACTACTGCACACGTGTTCAACGTGCGCATTTCGACAAAATTGCGACAGTCCGCATAAAATGGGTTGCTTCTGTCTCCCTAACAACAAGACAATCGTACCAGCCGAATACTCTTGCGAACGTACACATACGAAATGTTTCTCGATACTTTTTGGCCAAATTTGGGATGGGAAAACGGGACTTTGTAAAAGCGCGATGCAAATGGTACGTTAAAGCTAGAAATGTTCATCATTCACATTTTACATATACATCCTAAGGATACTTTATTGCAAACAATCCATTAATATACCTTATATTTCACAGTATTAATTAAGGACGAATGTACATAAGAAATTTCTTGGTTCTATGGCCATCGTTTCATGAATATTAGCAAACTTCATTATCGTACGTTGCACGTTACGAATTAATTACAGTCTGCACTAAATTATTGAATTGGATAACTGATAAATATAGCGGTAAGTGGGCAAAAAGTGATGAACAAACAGGACGCGAATGGAATTAGAGACGTTTTTACATCGCAAATGAACGTCCGCATGTCTGATAATGTAGCTTCGGGCAAATTAGCCTTATCTGAAGTTCGCGGTCAATGCAACAGATTAATCACTGGCAGAATTGTATACATTTCACGATGCGATAGTACGTTTCGCATCTCGAGCATGATGATAATGGACGCGACGAGGAACACGACAGAAATTAATACTTCCGATAAGATCGGGGAAACTCAGGTGAACACGAGCACGCAGGTTTTTCATTCGCTTCCATCAATTGCCGTACATCGCAATGTTCCTTTTGTGACGCAATGGTCTTATTTTTTCATTCTCGCTTTTTGCACAATGTCAGCATCCGCGGGCTTTGTAATAATCTACATCCCCTTTGCACTTGCTCAACCTTTTTCGAGAGAGCAACGTGTTTTTCGCCGCCCAGTAAACCGATCGATGATGCCACCTTTGTCGCTTAATCGATCCTTTTTACTCGTCGAAGACGGCCAGCCATAATGACCACACGGTTGAAAGCTTTCTGCTGATCGATAATTGGAAGCAAGAACTTTGGCGAACCCTGGATACTCATCCCTACCCCAATTGCACGCATTACGGAACAATCGACCCACTGCAAAACACAAAAGAAATAGCCCATAACGTTAATACAATATATTTCGCGTGCTCAGAAAATATACCGGAAAGATACACGATTTGTGCACGACTTTCCTCCAAAAGGGCGCGTGTAAAAGCAGAATTCAAAGCTAATTACATTCTTCCGATACATTATTATTCATCGACTGCGCGAACAGAGTATTACTTAAGGTATTACCATGTCAATTTTCAATGTCATTTACAATCTAAATTTCCTTTTATTCGTCGCCAAGCTATCTTACGTTACATCTCCCTAATTCACGATATTTAACCCATTACCCTTTCACCGCGTGCACTTACGTCGACGCGAACTTTCTTTGCGGCGGCCGAGTTTTGGGTTTTCCGCGCGAATTCGAATTTATCCTCTGCCGCTGCATAACATCGGCCTTAATTGAAGGAAATATAAGGTAGAATCCGGAGATTAGGGCAGCTGCAAGGAACGGTGCCCGGTGTTTTCGGTTGAGCCAACGTCGTCGGCAAGTTCGACCAGGCTGAAAGTTTTTAATTAATCCACCGGCAGTTAGCGACACGGCTTCGCGCAGGGTCGTCGGAAGAATATAGATAAATCTAGTTGGACGACCCGAAATAGTTAAAAATTGCGACGCTTCACGTTGACTGTAAGCATACCGCGCGATGCAATGAAATTCATGTCCTCCGATGATTGATGCTCGAAATCTGCATTCCATAAAGGTTTTATGAGACGACAAAGTTCGCTGGAAAACCAAACTCGTTTAGATGTAGATTTTAATAATACATGATATACTAGTATTCATTTTGTGATTAAATGTTGCTTATATAATATTTTTGTGATAACAAGAGAAGCTTCGTTAGTTACTGGTATTATCGTTTTTTCGGTAAGGAAATAATATTTCAGCGCAATTTGGAATTTGGAAAAAATCATAATGCGCGTCGTGGAAAATTGTTTCACGCTTCATGTGAGACGATTGGATAGATATAAGTGATTGGAGGGAATTACGAATTAATCGCGATGAATTAATCTGCAACTGTTTTATGTCCCGTTCAGATTTCCCGCGTTAATTTGATGGTGTACCGCATATTTACCTTACTTGAGAGATTTCGCGATCAATCAACTAGCATGAATGCAACGATCAAATCGCGATTTGTATGTGCAACCGTGCAGCGTGTATTCGCCTAACGGAATTTAATTAGTTTATAGCCTACTTGTTGTTAAATTGCATTTAGAGAGCCAAAGGGAGCTGGAAGTCAAACTTAATCGTGATGGATGCAATAAGTTTATTGCACATATATGTAATATAAATTCCACTTCGTAACTTCGCAATATTAAGTAACGCAGTTCCATCTTATACGTGGATCAATTGTTACAAAACTTCTTAAAACGTGATCGAACGGGCCTCGGGATCTGATTCTATACGAGAGCCTAGCTTGGTATTAGCGCTAATTAAAAGTACGTCAGTCATCCAAGTATTGCCCGAGGCTCGATAAAATTCGATAGGCCGTAAATGCTGTTGAGATAAGACGAAAGATCGAATCGAGAGATAGTGTACCTGCTTCTGCTTTTTTCTCTTCTCTTATACGATTTGCGTCATCGAAACTTTTTCTTCGCGCCTGTTAACAGAAATCTTTCTTCCAGGCTTTCTACCTCTATTAAATGAAAAAAAAAGGGGGAAAAAATACAATCCAAACGATTTAGATCTATGCTTGCGTCATACCTCGATACGTAGCTATACAGCCACTGCATTTACGAACACATCTTCCATCTCCAATTTTTACAGGCGAAACAATCGAGAAATTTCCAAGTAAAATAGCTTATCTAATCTACGATCGTCATACATACGAGAATCCAACTCTCGTCTTTTTCTCGTTAATATCCATTTCATCCAAGGACCATTCAAATGAATTTTATCGCGAGCGCTCGTATCGACACTCTCCACGTAAAGCCAGACTGTCCACGAACGTGTTAATAGAAAATCGAAGCCGTGCAGAATCTCCACCATTTGATTACGACAGCCGCGTCGAGGGCGCGTTACAGTTGAAACTTCATGCGACCGATTCCATGCGATAATAACGGCTTAAACTTATCTTCTACGTTCCATTGCAAATTACAGCTTGGCTCGTGGCTTTGCGGCTCAAGGCAGATTAAATCGACATAGACCGGAGTGGCTATTTCACGAGGAACTTGCTAATTTCGGTGCTAATACCGCATGCACCGGGCTGCTCGTTGCTGGCAACCTAGTACGTGGGAAAAGTAGTACCTGTTTATGTGGAAATACTTACCCCCTGGTATTATCTCACGTAGCCAGTGCCACCGTAACGATACAGGTTTTGCAAATTCACCCTTTTTCACTTTAAATTCAACCCTCTTGCAAATCGAGTTTCTTTTTATCAAAGAAGTGCTCTTGAAATTTACATTTTGCGTGAGGAACATTTAAGCTAATTCTGTATGTAACCATCGGTTAGTTAATGCGATTACTCGTTCTATCGCAATTATTACTATTACAGATCACTATAATTTTTTTATAAAGAAAATTAACACTCACAGTTTCAGGAAAATTATTATAGATAAATTTGTGGATGCGGTATGTATGTGTATATAGAAACATTTTTTTTGATAAATAAGCATATCGCGTCATTCTATGTAAATTTGTACTGTTCTATGTTCGAGTATTATTAAATATACGCAATACAATTCTATTTATCGCAATAATAACTTTACATGGGATATTTCGTGCTGCCAAAGGACTTGAATAGCACGAGAGTAAATCCGATTTTCAGAAAGGTGAATTTAATTTACAGAAGGGAGGGATTTATAGTGCAAAAAGGTGAATTTGGAGTGCAAGACCTGCACCGCGAATATATGCCGCTAAATGGCAGGATACTACTGCAAATGACACGGCAGAGTTCTTTTTCGTTCCATTCAGCTCTTCTATCCTTTCATTCAGAAGCCTTGTAGGACTTTGAGCTGTATTAATTTACATACTGTTATACGCCGTTGTATCGTTCGACGAGCGTCATGAATACGCATTAGGCATGCGATTTGTATAACTTCGTAAAAGATGAGCCAGCGCTAGTCAGCATTTTCCTTTCGACGACTAATCACGCCTACGCGATATTAAACGTATGGATTTATTGGTATATTATTCGGTTACGAGATGACAGATTTATGAATCGTACTTTTTGCACTCGCATTCATTTTTTCCTCGTAGAATTTGAAGTAATTATCGAAGGGAAAAAATGCATTGTAAACGATATTCTCTGTAGCCTTAGCTCAGATCCTCTGAAATATAGTATAATTGTTCTCTCGGATATTGTGTAACTCTGTACTCCTCGCGGTCAGATCTTACGAGATGTACTACAATAAACACATCTATTTAAGCACATATCCTCATGCACAAACATCAATCCAGGATACAACTGTCAATGAAACGATTAATCACGTAAAATGCTAATGCGCTTATAAATCAAAGACATTATCGGCTGAGGCTTAACATTCGAGAACCGTAAGCAATTTCTGAAAATCCTGTTCAACGGATCAGAATAAAATTCGACGAACGCCACTTTCTCCTCGGCTTGGAAAGGATCCGAAGGTGGATGGAAGATAGAGGAGGAGGAAATAGGGCGTAGGACGAAAGTGGATTGCGCGGATGATCGCGATGTTGGGAGAAGAAATGCGAGGCATTAAGTTCGACTCGTCAGGAGGAGACGTAAAAGGGTAAATCATCGAGGATCGTCGTTAGCATATATTATATATCATCGCGGCATATATCATTGTCCAATTTTCCAACGGCTCCTCGCACTTTTCTTCGAGGCCCTCCCACGCTTTCCAGTAACAACCAGGCGAGAACACTCGGTATATATACGCCACGGACCATTTTTATCAATCCGGACGATTTACTTCTAAAATAACCGTAATGGGGAGAAATGCCCCGGACGAAATTCCGACGGATTGGTCTTGCGGCCACGTTCAAACGCATCGCACAAAGATCTTTCACGCCAGCCAGCAGACGGCCTTCGCGCTTCCATTTGACAGGCAGATCGCTTCATTTGGCGATCGAAACGTGTTTTTTTTAGATACAAATGGTCATAGATACACACGATCGAGGGCAAGTTACGTTTTATCTTAAGATATAAGTTGAGAGATACAAGTTGTTTCTAACGCAAATACACTATGTATCTTGGAAATTGTAAGAGACAGTAGTATCAATAGCTTTACTCCTAAAACACTTGCAGGTAGTGTACTATAATTATGAGTTATGTAACCGCGTGGTGAATAATACGTCAAACGTAGGCGGAATACAGCTTAACCTTAGTCCTCGAATTGCAGAATATCATCGCGTGTTTTCTCCGCAAATGAATATTTTAACCGAGAATCTCCAAAAATCGGAGGCCAAGCTGACTCCGCTCCTTCCATCCGCAATACCTTCAGCGAGCGACTAGCGAACTGCTCGACGAATCGACGTTCCACCGATTTCGCTTCCACGAAAATCGCCCCGACTTTCGGGACGTTCGCGTAATACACGTGGGCAGCAAGGGCACGAGGATAAAAAGCGAATCCAGCCCGAAGAAGCGCCGTCTACGCTCGGGTGGCAGCGGAGTCGAAATTTACTGGCCCCGCGCGATATATCGAACCAATGATCCGATCACGGATTAGGAAGTTTCGCGGTACACGTCTGCGTTCGTCGGTGCTCCGAGAACTTGGTCGACGTACCAGCTCCTAATGGCGAATTTACTTCGGTAACTCGGCAAACTCGCGGATGGACCATCAGCCACGTGCACCAGGATTCGCCGTAAGACTCATTTCGGACCAACCTAACTGCATCAATCCGCTTGTAAATTACACGAGCGGCCTTTAATCGGATTGTCGGGCGCGGTATGAATCTTATTACGATTAAATCGGTAATATATTCCAGCGGAGAGGCGGCTCGATGGAGATTATTGATACTGGATAATAAGAAGCGCTTTTTTCCCTCCTTCTCTCGCGAGCGAGTGCAGTCGCCACTTCGGGTGTCGATCCGCGAATCGATGCTCGACGTGCATTAACATAGACGTCATCTATCTATCGTTACGCGCGAGGGAGAGGGAGGGAGGGAGAGAGAGAGGGATTGTTTATCGCGTAGATTAAGTGAACGACTACGTATTTATAGATACGCCTCGTGAATCATACGGCATGTCGAAGTCGCCTGGGCATCGTACACCGTGAAGAGTAATTAGACCTTAAGGGGAAATACGCAGGATGGAAGTCGCGTTTTCGACGTGTATCGCCACGTGCAGGTATGTGCGTTTCGATGATTCTTCTGGGCGATGAGGTGGAGGGGGGGGCGAGAGAAGAAAACGCGATCGCTTTACGATGTTTGAACGGGGATATTTGATAAAGTGAGAGTTTCTCCCGTAACGCGCCGTTATTTAACTTTCGTATAGTGGCCCTGTTTGCTGACTTAAAGTTTATCAACCGGCTGCACGAACTAGTCGTCAATGGTATCATCAGTCAACACGGCCGCTTGTACGCGGATAAATCAGTCAAATAATCCGGCCGACTGTGTGGCGCAACGCGTCAAACTTGCATAATATTAGGGGCCTAATGTTTTTAGTCCGACTAACAACGTAATTTTCCATTGAGCACCTCTCTTAATGGTTCTCCGCTAGGAAAATACATCCACACGACGAATAATTAATCGTGGGCTTGGCGCTTCCGCGGAGTTGGAATAGAGGCGAGTGGCGTAGGCCGAGGTAGGAAATACGGCGCAGTGAGGAGGCACCGACAATATCGAATTACCTTCGCGCCCGAAATTTCTACTCGGTAATAATCTGCGCGAAAATCGATTTTTGGTCGCTGATCGAATTAAGAAAATTCGAGGGTTTAGTGGCCGCTGGGTATTATCGGAGTTTGTATAGAAATCGGCACAACAGATAAAGAGATCGGGCGGCGATCAATATCCAATTAATTTCGGGCCCAAAGTTAAAGTTTGATATTGGCAAACGTGGATATTATTGAGCCATCGCGCGATATTTAAGTACGTGAAATTCGAAAGCATTGAATCAGCTTGATACATTAATCTGCCTTACGTAAGAAAAAGACTCTCAACGGACAAAATCAGCGGCCTAAAGTACCTGAAATGTACAATTATTTTTGCGTATAAATATGCCGTTGAACAATAATAAACGTAACTATTTCCACTCGCTGGCTTATTCAATTGATAGCTTTAAATAAATACCATCCGCAGAAGTATTAGCACGATACAACCGTGCCCTGTAACAAAAACGCCTCTGTTAAAATCGTTACTTCATCCTCGATCACCGTACATTTTCTTACAACGCTTTAATACATTTAAAATCCACATTGTAACCTCGCATTGCATTATCGTACTTGCGTAATTTCCAGTCACTTAAAAAGGAAGAAAAAAAAACACAGCTTCGCGAGTAAATATCGTGAGATTCGTACCGCGATGGGTGGGCTATTATCGTTCCGTGCCTCGAGCGATATGACACGCGTCAGGTAGTATCAGCGACAAAGTCGTGACCAGTATGTAATTATTGAGGTTACCGCGCTGATTTTGCGCGCGCAATACTCTAGTAAATTCGACGACGACAGCGCGGTCGCTCGTGCGTCGAAGATCCGCAATATCCTAAAACGGTGAAAATCCTACAAACTGGGGTACACAGTGAACGGTCCTACGTCCAATCAAACGCGCAGTGACATTGCTCGAAGCGCAGAAAAAGCGAGGGCCGGAGCCAAAGTAAGTCGTGGGTGAAAATCGCGCTTTGGGTCTCGGAAAGAGCCATCGACTCGCGCTCGCCAGCGCCCACGTGATCGAGCGGAAAAGAGCCGCGCTGCACGTGAGTCACGTCTGAAAACCCATCATCGGGTTTTACGCCGACCGGAATGACCGCCTTGATGCAAATGTGTTTACGCTCGCGATTTAAATAATCACGATATTTTACACCCGACGTCCGCCTGTTTTTCAGTGCCGTCCAGGCGAAGCCCACCGTGGCTCGTCGATGCAGCCGCGATTCGAAGACGCGTCTAAGAAACGGGAGTAGTGATTTACCACCTCGTGTTTACGATCGATATGGAAATCACTCGTCGGTGCGCGCCTCTAATTATCGCCCATTACCACTGACTCATGCATCCTCCTGTATGCCTCGACGTCTCGAAGAAAGAAATGGGCTTCCCGGAAGGAATTACGCCTCGCGAGAGAGGCGGAGCCCCGATTACGGATTCTTCGACTCGCCCCTCGAAATTCCGCGCCGGATTTACCACCGCCACTCACGATCTTCCTAATTCCGCCTGATTAAAGGCGAATTTATCTTGACGCGCGCGCGGATATTCAAACTATCCGACGATCCCACATTTTCAACCGGATTAATTATTATACGAGGCCCGATCTGGGGATATTTCCTGCCTCCAGGGATTTTGGTATTAACCGAAGATTTGCGGGTAAACCTCGAAAGGAATACCTTCCCTTCGACGAGCTCGTTGGCCGATACAGGGTCTTGTTGTTTCGCGACTGATAAGGGTGATAAAAATCGAGGGAGCCGGCTATCTCGTTATCTGCTCTCATCGTACGTCGACCAAAATCGGACCACGAGTGATACTTCACCTGTCTGCGCTGGCCAAGTCTGCTACTCGCTATCCCCTATCGTCTTAGATGGATTAAAAGCACGTCGCTGATATCGAAGCTATTGGGTTGTCGCTCAAGAACGTACTGTCTTACTTATGACTCTTTAGAGATTTAGTGGACGAGGGGGGGTTTTTGATATACTCGAAACCTTTTGAGAGCCTTGTAATGAGATCAGCGAGGAACAAATGGTAACATAATCGATGCGCTCTTAATTCGATCGATCGGTTTGATGGATCCGATTTTTCGGATTCCGGTGTGTGAGGTGTTGATATGAGAGGAAAGGGGGGGAAAGGGTGGAACGGCCTGCGCTTTACTCCGGTTTAATTCCCCGACGCGCTCGAATATGCTATTTGATGCATCGCTTACCGGGGCAAACGAGTTCCCGCTGGCTGCGAAAATTAAAATATCCGAGACTGTAAATCATCTTTCGCAGCGATAACTATTACGCGCCTCTGTGTTCATTCAGGAAGCATGAATTCTGCTTATACAACGGAACGATCTCCCGGCATTCCTCGCGAAAAACTGCTCGATTTTTCAATTCTGACGGTTTCTCCATTAAAGATCGCCGGCTCTTTCAAGTGGCGTGACGCTAGTTCAGATCGAGTCACGTATAAATATAAAGGTGAATTTCCACGATTTTTGAGAAGATGTTTAAAGTTTGCAATTGTTTAATAGCGCACGCTTGATTAAATCCATAATGAACTGTATATTCTAAAAGAATGTGGTAGAATTTGGCGTGAGTAAGAAAAATACACGTAATTTCGAGCAAGAAGGTGATTTGGCGCAACGATGTCTCGGTATACAAGGAAATAATTTTCCACCGCTTGAAAAACAACCGTCTTTCGATCTTGACCGCTCGCAGACACGACACAATCGGATGATGCAGGATCAGTCCAATAGACAGTACTCGAATTCGAAGACAGCAGATTATCTTCGAGATTATTTCAAGATTGGCCGTGTATCGGCACCGAGTGTTTCGTACCCACCTCTTTTTCGCACCCCGTGGAAAATTTCTAGCTCCCTCGGAGCGGACCTCCTGATATCGAAACGATCCGCGCATCTGTAAATCACGCTCGCAGCGCGATCTTGATCGAGCAGACAGTGATCTAAGCGAAATTCAAAGGTCGTAGATTATCTTCGCGTAAAACATGGACGATTGACCGCGCTCGTCTGTGTCTGCCGCGATGCGTTCGAACGATAGCGCGGCGAGTACATAAATGTGTTTTATGTCGTAGTTAATGGAACTCCTGTTTTTATTGCGCCACCACGGCACTTTCGTAGGACGGCCGTTACATGGCCGCCATTCCGCAATTTTACTCTTAATCGGCGCAAATAAATAATTCATAGCGCGATTAAATGCCGGATATTTATGTAAGCGACGGGCTCCACGCCGGTTCGCGATGGTCGCCGGTTAATGATGTTTCGAATTTTAAATGCGCTCTATTCGTAGTAATGCTCGCCGGGCGGAGGAGCGAGAACGATTGCATCGAAGATAAGCGGAAGAAGAACGGAAGTTGGAACGACGCTTGGTTGACACAGCGGATGATTAATCGATCCAGAAGCTCGAAAAACATTCCGAAATGGCGGAGAGCTTGCGAGAATGACGACCCTAGCAAAGGGTCGACAGAGCGTAAACGATACGCACGAAATCTTAATCCTGCATCCGTTTAGGTCGAACATAACAAAATGTCGTGATTCGCGTTCAAGATAAGGGATTGGGACGCGGGGAAAAACTGTGCGGGCAAGTGTGAATCACGCGCATCAAGACTCGAGGTTTATGTAACACTAAGTAATGCATTTCAATAACAACGTTTGCAATTTAAATTTAGATTAGGAATTAATGGTTTACCGCATCCTAACCACCGGAGTAGCGCAAGAGCCAGGCGGTGGCAAAATTATGGAAATTAAGTACCACATCGTTCGACGAACGACAGAACTCGCGTATAAACATTTGGCCGCACTCCCTGAAACGTTTGATGGAAACAAAATATACGAAACGCTGAAGAATAACTCACTTCGGACGACTCTCAGATGTTTGTAAGACAAATCGGTGTCGTCGAGTAGAAATCCAAACATGCCACGAGGATAAACATTTTTTTTACCCACCTGCGGCGAAACGTAACAGGAACGAATACATCATCCGTTCACCGGAAGAGACCGCGTTTTTATTATCATTCACGAACCAATCGCCACCCAGAAAGGAATCATTAATCCTCCCAAAATCTACTTGTCGTTAAAGAACAACGCCTCTATCTCATTTAAAACTTCACACATCTCTCTCTCTCCCAGGTTCCTATGTCCAGCTCCTTTAAGAACACCAAAATCCACACACCCCCAAAAAAAACCAATCCATCTCTAATAACCGCTCAGCCGCGTAATAATTCATGTCGAACCTTAACAGCAACGAATACATCACCCCTTCGCCGGAAGACACCTTGTTTTTATCATCGTTCACGAACCAATCGCCATCCAGAGAGGAATATCCATTAATCCTCCCAAAATCTACTCGTCGTTAAAGAACAACGCCTCTATCTCATTTAAAACTTCAGATATCTCTCTCCCCCCAGACTTCTATTCCCAGCTCCTTTAAGAACAGCAAAACCCACATACCCCAAAAAACCAGCTCCGATAACCCCTCGGCCGGGCAATAATTCTCCCCGGCCGCTCCGTACACGAATTCTGCGGGCCGCGATCTCGTCTAAAAACAATTAAACCATTATCCCTCCCCGCGTTAGCAACGTGACAACTGCAGCGTCCCGACTTCGAGGGTTATCGCGCACGTGCTGCCGGTATTGCCGTAGTTTCCGCGAATTTGGCCCGCTGCCAAGCGTCTCGTGACGGGGAGGCCGATACGAGGCAACGTGCCGAGCCGCATGTCCGTGGCGGCGGGCGGTTGAGGCGATAGAAAGCCGAAAAGATGAATTCGCGGGGCGCGCGCGGGCCCGTCCGTAACCGCGCGCACGTGTGTGTACATCGGCTTCGGCGCTGCCGGTGTTACCTCGTAAATAACCAGACGCCGGCTTGTTTTGCCAGAGCGTTTGGTTTATCGCCTGGCCACGCGCCGCATCCTGACTCTCTTCCTACCGATTCCCCTTGATCGAACTTGTGACTGCTGTGAAAACCACCGGGCCGGCACGATTTTCCGGAATAACGCCCCGTGGAATCGCGCACGATCGAGCCGTCTCGTGGTAATTGGTTGTTCGAAAATTGCCCCACGCGCGCAAAGTGCATTTTAGGATGATGAGCACGAGAAGCGGAATGTCTGTCGAGCAGAATTAGAGATTGGTCGAGGATTTTCCTTGATGCGTCTGAAGTTTGATAATGCAAGGTTGGGGATTGATTGGATCACATTTCGGGGAGTTGACGTTGGGGGTGGTCTTGTAGAGGATGCTGCGATGCACGTGAGCAGGGATGATGTTGAGGAAGGTTAGATGTTTATGGAATAAATGATACGAGTATGGAATGACCTATAGAATTCTAATATACAATGATTATATTATCCTACGCGATATTAGGGTGTAATTTATAAATAGCCATCGCTCTCTATAATCTGGTAAATATATATGTAGTACTGTATATATGCTCGTTCGTTAAAAAGGCGTGGATCTTGTTAAGTATACGCGAGTAATTGTGTGCTTTTTGAGGATGTGGATGTGTACGTTTGTAAATAATTACCCACCTTTGCGCGTCGTATGCCCAAGCTCTTTCCCGGGCTAAGTTTGGTTCATTCATTAAAAGCTTCGTTCATCGAGTATTTTTGGACGTCACTTTTTGGATGTCAACGCCACGGTGTGAGTTGATTTGCAACGCGACTTTTTCTCTTCGTATCTCCATATGGTAAATAGCGAACGTCAGAGCGAAGAAAAAATCTGGGCTAAACAGATTAAAATAGTGTTACGCACAAGCGCGTCTTGACCTTTTACGGTCAACGACCATTTATCAACGAGCTTATATCACGTCTTATATGCAAATTACATTTCGAAATACATAATAGATAATCGGGCGAATTTTTTAAAGGCACGTTTCTAGTGGCTAGAAGTGGGAATAAAGCTGAAAATTAATTTGATCCGGATAAACGATCATTGCGTAAGATCGATAGCAAGAAACGTGTCTTCGAATTGTATTTAACACAGGACTGCCAAGAATTGATATTACAAAAAATTGAATAACACACGGTACGTCAAAGTAGCGCGAGAAAAAATCGATAAAATTGGTGAAAAGGCGAACAAGAGTATTCTGGGCGGCATTCGTGGAGAATTTCACGCGCAGCAAGAACCTTGCGGTTCGGATTACGGGCGAAACGAAACAATTAAGCGTAACGAGAATCGTTGGTTAACCCCTGCACAACTTGGAACAGCTATAGTCACTCGATTCTGAATACAAAGGGTAACTATAATGACCCACCTGAAACTTGCATACAAGATTATAGTCGTCCATTGAGATTCTTTTACATCGCTACTAACACTGCCTCTCCACAAAAAAAAAATTCGAATATACGTATTTAATTTGCTAGTAGCTATGTTCCTTGATATAAAAAAAAAACGAGAAAATATTTAAAAAAACCTAAGAAGTATTTTTAAGTAATTCATTGAAATGCCTTGACATTGACTTCACTTGACAAAATAATTACCCACTTTATATTTATATAAATATTATTCATCTCATACTTATATAAAAGAAAAATAATATTCTACCGCGACAATGTAAATTCATCGTTAACATTTTGACCCAAAAGACACATCATCTGCACAAATCCCGTATATGCTATTAATCTATATGCATCGTATTATTTCTCGTGGTTTTTCAGCGACATCAATGACGTGCTTCATCCGGGATACGTCACGAAAACGAGCGTAGCACTGCTTTCCTTTTCTCACACCGGCGTTTTTCTTTGTCCGGAAAAATTCCTTCCATTCGAGCCGGGTTTTTCGAGATCCTTGCAAATACGAATCCACGAGCTTCCCGCTGAAAGAATCGTGCGCGTACGGCATAAGTATGTTTGCACTCGTGTATCAACCGCACGTCCGGCGGGAATTTTCCTGAAAAGAAAAGCTCCGTCGCTAGACAGTACGAATAATCCCCAAAGTGCGCTTGCCATGAATTCTAGGCAACTTTCACCCAACGAAGGGGCGAAACAGATCGCATCGCGATAAGTGCGAGTAAAAAAGAGGGGAATAAAAAATTGCACGCGTTTGACACGCGGTATTGTCGATCAATCTGGAAGCTCGAGAAACGAGGCGTTTGCGCGAGCCGCCTGTCTCTGGCGAGACGCTGACAAAGCGCGAACGATACGCTTCGAGCGTTTCATCTGAAATTAATTATTTGAGGAATCGCCCAAAATGAAATACAATGATCAAAACTGAAATCAATGAAAATGAAATATATATGTATATCGATCCATTGGGATTTTTCCAGGGAGAAAATGCCTCGTCGCGCACCTTTAGGAACTATCGTCAAAGTTCCGAGCGTCTGCAGTACTTATCATTAATCTCTATCTAGGTATTACAAACACCGTTATCGGGCATACGTCACGTGAACATTTTTACCTGCGCCGGAGAAGAATGCGCCGTCGCGGATGAGTAAATACCTTTTACCGCAATAAATCTGCTCGAGCGTGCAACTTTCGCGACTTTCCGTTGAAAGCGTTAAATTCTTCCGTGCCGCGGCGAAAGCTCCGTTTGGTTAAGGTAACCCAGAACTTCTCGACGTAATTTTGCGATTTATGCCCCTCGGAAAAGCACAATAAGCTTCGTTTATACTCCGGCGAAGGCATGCGTCGGAATTGATAAACATCGTTTCCGACTTTAAGACCCATCAACAGGTTTTTAATAATCGATAATGCTAGTGCTTGAGCTTTGCTCGGAATATTATGATTATAATGTAAGGGAATTTTCGCGAAATTTTTCGAGAGGAATCAGGGGATTGAGGGATCTGGAATTTTCGTTCATTGATGTATTTCGTTTTCGAATAATACGCCTGTAATCGATGACAGGTATTGGTTAGAATGTTGACTCAATGAAATTATGACGTTTACAATGAGGATCGAGATTAAAGTGAGCGGTGCAAAGGTAAAGCAACTGTCGAGTTATAGATGAAGATAAAGTTTAAATCAATTTCCTGGCATATATATCGTTAATGGCAAAAGTAACATTTACATTGACGAGTATCACGAATTACTTGGACAAGGAATTACTGAAGGAGGCGAGGAGCGATTTCCGGTAATCGGTGTGTTTCTGATGTAAACCACGAATGTATTATTATGTATACATATTGATCCAGGGCGGAATGAAGTAGCACGGGCGTGAATTGTTCTGAAGGCTCGCCGGTTAAGGTCGAGTAAATTCACTCCACATGAGAATATCATAAACCGAAATTCTATTTAATTCTTCGAGTACCAAGGATCATTGGAAAATGATGAAATAAAAATATTACTGCAAAAGTGTGTTAATATAATAATTAATTAATATCCACAGTGGCATTGATAGCATCATAAACCCCGTTAACCTACGGTTGATATACAGCCCATCAGTATGATAATAAACGAAATAAGCAGAGCAAATATCCGGTAAACTGAAGCCTCGCTTGTAATGCTCGACAGTTTTCGCAATAAGCGCGCAATTTCTAAACAAATATTCGCACTATCTGCTCGTTATATTCCACCAAGCTTCCCGCGCACTTCACACCATCGACCTTGCCGGTTAAATAGTTACAGTTATCAAGAAAGTCTAGAAACAATACTCGAGTTAACGTACAAGAAAAATGGCTCCGAACAGTGAGCGCAAATTTGAGTATCAAAAAGTCAGGGTAACATAAGCCGATGTGTCGGTGCCAATAAATTTATGGCCACGCTCTAGAAAAATGGTAATAAGATAAGAGTTGCTAATGACTTGTCGGTTTAGGAATTATCGATTTTACATATGTATCTGCAGTCAAACGTTGGATGTTAGATACGAACATCAAGACCAACTCTACTGCAACAGAATTAATGGCAAACTGTTACAACTGTTACAACAAATTAATGGTCTCGATTTAATAATATTTATAACAATAAAATGAAGAATGTCACACTGAAACTGAATAAACTCTGGAACCGTGGGAAAAATTGTATACCTGCAGTCGAGCCATGACAAACGATCGATGGGACGACCGATAATCGGTCGATTTACAAAATCCCCTTCGTACTTTGTTCACGGAAACAGGAACTTTGGATAATCCGACCGACAGCGGCAATTTTTGCCCGTTTGGCTCTCCCGGCCTTGTTTGTTTTTCGCAATTAAATCGGCCCGCTGTGTTCTCCCTTTGTAAACCGAATCAATTGCACACTCCAAATGCCGGAACAGCGAGTTTTTCACGTTAACAAGTTTTCGAAAGGGGAGGAAAAAAACCAATTGTGATCGAAACTATGGACATACCTGTATCGTTCGTCACTTCTTTCGAATTGAAAAAGCCATCCGAGTTGGTACGAGGCCTGTGACTCCCGACTTTTCTTCAAAGTCACGTGACCTTGCGTGGACACTTTGCAACGCACATTCTTCAGATGCATAAGAATTTTGGTTCGCTCGAACCGCGAGGATGGCGGTCGAGTCTCGCCGCAGACTCGAGATTTCGCAATGGACGGCAATAAGTGACCTACCGTATGAAAGAGCGTGAGCCGGAGTGCGTCAATAATGAATCGACGATTAATTCTGCGCGTGGAAACCTTCGTCTGGAGGCTCGTCGGCCGTTCGATTTAAAAGGCCTCCTTAAGTTGAGACACGTGCTCCCCGTTACAACGGAGCCAATAATTAACGAAGTCTGCCGCTATATTGGCTCAATAAGCGGCGTTCGCGAGCGTATTGTTACCCGATGTGTACTCTTGGCGAGTTAATATATGGAAATAACCATGTCTGATGGTTGAAAACAAGTCTTTTGAAGCAAAGAGCGAAAGAAAATGCTTTCTCGTTTGTACAAACGTCGAGTGTTGCATACAGGGGGAGAGAGAAAAATGCGGTAAACCGGAGGCGTGTAAGAGAGGAACGAGGTGTTGCGCGAGCAGTGGGATGAGAGTTTAAAATTCTGCGGAAACGATGCAAAATCGAGGAACTTTCCTTAATGTTTTCTGCATTCTTGATTGCACCGATATTATGCACTTGGTGGTTTGCGGTTCGGTGTAATTGCTATTTTCGTACAACCAATCATTGTTCCGCGCGTTATTAAAGTTCCTCAAACGTTGGAAATCTAAGTCACTCGCCCAATTATTACTCCATGCGAGCACTTTTGTTCGGGGAAGAGATTGCAAGATTCGTGACGGTCTATCGTCAGATGTTCCACATAGCTACCGTGAATCACGCTGGTATTTGCCAAGTCTGGACCACAATCTGTGTCACGAGCAACACTCGTGCTTTTTAAGTTCAGATTATAGCTCGTACCCCGAACGTGACTCATTGTTACAAAGCGAAAGTCTGAAGTGCGGTGTGCTCTCAAAAAGAAAGCACACGTCGCACCGATCTGGCATATCGGTCAGAATACGATTTTATCATTGAATTCTCCATAAGGTGGCTATAAATAACAGTACAACAGTTGTCAATGCATAACGCATTATTTAATATATTTCTGCGGGCCGCGATAGCATCGAGGAGAGTTGAATATCGACGAAGAAGCTTCAGGTTTCAGTCACAGGCAATCAGCGCGGATTATTTTCCTAGGATAATTATATCCTAGATACGATAATTTCAAGAGTCACGGTAGAATGTAAGCCGGAGGCTAACGCGATTATCGCAATGAATAATGAAAATTATACCAGCTCGCTGATGTGAAAACTGGCGGGCTTACGTTTAAAACATTAAGTATCCGCGAGGTAATTGAAATTCTAACTTTGTCCATTGTCGATTCAATACTGAATCCTAAACCAAAGATATTAACGATCAACGCTGCGGATTCAAGGAACAAACGATCTTCCAGTACATACAACATATACAATATAAATTCTACCACGCTATATATATATACAACATGTAACATAAATCCTGGACACCAAAAATATTCCACAAATGTCCAGGATTTACCGCTTCCAGTTTAACCGTGATCCGCATCGTGGAAATTTCACGTAACCCTTCGTTTCGTGGGCCCGCGATGACCGACGCGGTACGTGTTAACGAACTTCACGAAACCATCTAGTGCGCGTAGGCCAAAGTTTCGAGCGGCAACACCGACGTTTGGCCCACTTAGACTCGCGGTGCAGATCTATCGTTACCTTGGCCCCTGACATTCCCGATAAAGCCGGTGGAAAATTTTACGGGCCGAAAAGCACGTGCGGCGGTATCAATTCTATTAGAGCGGCCCGTTAGATAAGGCAAAATTCGAGGCGCCCTAAACAAGTTTCATGGCCGATGGAGCGAGCTTCTTCTCCGCGATTCGCCCGCTCTCATGGACAGACTACTTTCTTCCATCGATCAAGGCGCGGACGCCTTTGGATTTTCAAAAGTCACATCGAAGCCTTCGATCGCACGGGCACGCACGCACATCAACGCCTCCCGTTATCTGCTGGGCGCTCCTCGTGACTTTTCTGTTAATTACGTAAAGTCGAAGTAATCACGTGCTTCCGAAGCCAAGGCCTCGGGACGTTTTATCTGCCTCTCGCCGCCTCTCTTCTTTTCCTTTCGTTTCCCTCTCTCTCTCTCTCTCGCTCTCGCTCTCTTACCAGGGAACTCGCCAGGGAACGAAAAAGGGGGAAACTATCAGTGGTCCGACAGGAGCGAAAAAGGAGTCGCTGCTCGAAGGGCAACGACGTGCTCCTTTTTGCATTTGGGATTTATCGTCCTCGCTGATTTATCGTGGATTCTACCGCGAGCCGTCGGTATTGCTCCGTCCGTTACGGATGTTGGACAGTGCCAGAAGCTTCCACGGTGAGGAGGCGCGTTTATTACCCGCGGATTTTTCCACGCGCCTCGCGCGAACTGGACGAAATTAAATCCCCGCGAGCTGATCTACCCGACGATAGCTCTGGCTTCGCCAGGGAAAGGCGATGAACGATAATGCGATCGTACTCGAACTCGTTTATTACCCTATCTTCAACTTGTTTATTGCTCGTAGCCTGGGATCTTCCGGATCGTATACTCAGGACGAGAGGTCTATTCGCTTTGCTGATTTATGTTTTACAGGTTTATGTTGCGTACGATGCACGCTGATGTTTGAAATGCGTTACGACATGTCTACCTTCGTGCAGTAGGTATATTCAGAAACACGCGAGGGACGATGGTGGGTATCGTTAAGTTTCAAGTTTGGATAAAAATCTGCCCTTCGATCGGAGCCTTTCTCCTGGAAGGCCAGGCGTCTCTATCGTTACGACATCGTAATCTTCGTTGTGCTGCAATCGATACTGATTTAATTAAGCCGCGCGACATGAGAGAACGAGGCCTTGCGAACGTTTCGCGGAACGACGAACGATTGAAATTTAAAGCAAACGGATAAAATCGTAATGTCACTCGGTAAACGTTTAAAAATGACTCTCTTCTCTACCCTTGAATTAAATGGCAAAAAGGAACATGTCGAAGAGTCGGCAAATATTGAGAAAGTATCTGGAAGCAATTAAAGGTTTCCTTCTCCAAAGCTGGCACAACTGCGAAAATGTTATGTTGCGAAAAGACAAACAACTTGCCGTTTATTCTTCTCCTTTATGCACATTTTATGTCTTGCAGACGAGCTTTGTTCCCTCGTAATCGCCAAATTAAACGGAACAGATCTTCGATTATTTTGCCACCGAACGACACTCGTGACTCGAGCGACGAACTTGAAAGGAGTCACATGTTTCTCGTGCGTCGAAACACGCGTTGGGTTATCGACAGCTGCTTCATGACCCTGGGCCCCCAACGGAGCCGTCATCGTATGCCTTTGTTTATCTGTTCGCTTCTCGACAATGCCTAAAGTTATTTGGCGTAAGGTCTGCGGTTTAAACCATTTACCCCTGTCGACGCCTAGAGATCCTTGAAAAGTGTTCTTATTGCGCACTTTGAGGAACCATAACTGCTCTTTTACTTCGCATTACCTCGTTCATTGATAACGACGAGGTCTATCCTTGAAAAAAATGTATTTTCGTTAAAAAGAAAATGTTGAATTTTGTGTATCAATATTTATAAACACGTACACAAATACGATACTCAAGATGTATTAATCTTATAAGTGCCCTGAATTCAATTAAAATTCTAAGCAACTTGATTTACTATGATCTACGGCGACTTTTACAGTACAGCAGATCAGCGATCGTTCCCGCCAAGATCTAAGCCCCCTTGTAAATCCAAAAATTATCCAACAATTACAAATTGTATTACTTCAGTAATATAAATCCAATCAGCATGGTGTTTTATCGCTCGTAGTGTGTCAAACAACACGACATCTTGTTCTTTACAACTTCGAGCTTACGAGATCGTCCCTCCTGCGTTATAAGTTTTGGCCCACGTGCAATGCTCCGCTTTGCTCGTAGACTTAAGAAGCAGCGCGGAAAGTAAGTAGGGAGCGCATTGCGAGCGTTTACAACGCGGAATTTATGAAAGCCCGGTAGATCTCCGTGCGTAAAATATTTACGAGCCTCGCGAAAGATACGAGGGCGTAGATAAATCTGAAGTGAACCATTCGGCGGGGAGATAGACTATCGGAGATGAGTATCTGGGCATCGATCCTCCGCGGATGCATCGGATGCCAGAGGGTCCCGATATTGAATCCACGAATGTTCGTTTCCATCGATTTCGCAATATCTTAAGGGTCAACTGTCAACGTTGTTACGTCTACGATTTGCCATAAATAAATCTTCGGTTATCTAGCCGCGCATCGTACATATTACGTGAACCAAAACATACGGATTCTTGAAGCAAAGTATTTCCTATACAAATCCATTTCTATCCAGTATATTACCATAGTTCCAACACTTTTCCAGTAAATATAAACGCTCTTTATAATCATCCAGACCAACGATTCTCTCGGTTAAATAACACTGATGCATCATTTCTAAATCGAGAGACGCTTTCGCATCGAATTTCAACAACAATGCCATCGACACATATACTTCCGCGGTTCTCGAAAATTTTCGAGGCGCCCGCTCTTCAGAGGGGCGGAAGGAACGAGTTTTGGGGGGGAAAAGATGCAAGTTGTAAACGGTTGGGGCTTGTGGAAGGCCAGGCAGGCGGTTGTTGGCCGCGAACTCATTGTTTTGAAGTGCAACACAATGAGCCCCCGCGTTACCACCGTCGAGACCGACAACTCATTGGCTATTCGCGCTAACGCGCCCGCCGACCGTGCGAACCTTTCGTTTTGCGGGCCGTACGTACCGTGGAAATGCGCATTGTGCCGCCAGCATTGTTTCAGCTGCGTGAGGCACCGTGTGCCGACGTAGGAACAGAAGTGGAACGCACGAGGGGCTGCAGAACCCGGGAGGCTTGCTGCCTTTTCCTCCTTTCACCCCGCCGACTTTCTTCTTCAAAGGCTCGACTTCTGCACCGGCCGAGGGGTGCGCAAAATCGAATTCCGCGTATTAGCTCGCAAGTGGTCCGCGGGATGTGCCAATCGTGGGACAAAGTTAACCCCTCGGCTTCGGATTTGCACGCGTAACCGCTCGTAGTATTTGCTCGTGCTTTTGTGAGATATCATTGGAGAGATATTTGAGTAGACAGGTGGAGGGAGTGCTGAATGTAAGTGGAAAGGCGGGGGAAGAAGGAAGATGTGGATATATTTTGAAATGACCCTTCTGCTTTTCTTTCTTTGCATTTAATTTATGGTATATCGATTGCAATGTAATCCTAGATTATTTCACGTTTACTGTCCTGTTCTATCCTTACTTTCTTGGTAAACTTTCTGTTTCGGTTTGTATTATAAGAATTGTTCCCTTTCGCTTTCTGGTTACGATTGTTCGATGTCGTTTGCGAAATTTTAGTGTCGCTGCAATCTTGATGTTTGTGGCGGCACCTTCGATACTTCGCTACTGTACCTAGGATTATATATTCGTCTTCTATGAGGGTTTGTCAAGAGTTATCGATCATATGTATAAGCGCTGCATTTCTCTAATTTTTAACTCTCGCGTAAAGTGAATAGTGACTCGAGCGATTGGGTAGTAGAAAAAATTCAGTTTTTCATAGGGGAGGCTCGAGGTTCAGTTCTGTCGATGGGCTTTGAATTCTTCCATACGTGACACATATACAAATCGCGTTCGAAATCCTCTTACTATATATCTGTATATAATATCCGTATCAAATGCCCTTGTATCATCGGTCTGTATAATCGAGCATTTGCCATATCTCCTCGAAGCTTCGCGATAAATCTCCGACTCTCGTCATTTCCACGATGCGCCTCCGATTAATAAAAAAAAAAAAAGAAAAAAAAAGAAACGCTGATATCTCTTCGAATAAATTATTTAATCGTTCAGCGGGCATTTATCTTCCATCCTATCGCCGCATTAAATTCACAGCGCACCCGGCGTATTTATTCCCGGCTCACAAAGGTACGCGGGATCGTGGCTTAAAAGCGAGTTTATCAAAATTATTGGTAGAAACCACAATCTAAATGCACGCAACTATCGCGCTTATATCGCGGGCCAGTTTGGTTTGGTTCGATTCGGTTCGATACGGTTTGCCCGACGTCACCGCGAATTCCGTCGAATGCGGTGCTTCACATTCGAAAACGCTGGCGTATAATGTACTTGGCGTTTATAGCGGTCGATCCTCGACGTGTAGGCACGCTGTTTAAAGCGGCAACGCATCGAGGACGGACAATTCCCTTTGTGGCCATTAACACTTTTGCAGGGAGGGCCGTGTGTGCCTAAGCAAAATTGACGCCCCAGTTTGGGAAAGGGTCCGTGGAAAATTGGCGGCGATGCTCCAGCTGTGTGCGCTACGTGCCTCGGCCGGGCGTTTTAATCGGGAAGGACCGCCAGCATACATTTTGTCGCTCGAAGCGCGCGAATTATGCCGGAAAATGATTTTTGGCCGAATTACTTGCCATCCTCCCGAGGGGCCTGCGCCCGCTAAACGCCTCGCTTCGGGCGCGCCGATGTTTTCGAGGGGTTATTAAAAATTTATCGGGACACCGTCGAGCGGCCGCGGTTAAAAAGGACGTGCTCGAGCAAACCGCGAGCCTCGTAATTATACATTTATGCCGCTCTACGACGGAGCGCGTTGCGCAATGTCAAATCGTGTACAATTACGTGTACGCTGTTACACTTGATAAACTCCAGAACACGACAGTGTGTACGTACGTATCAGGGCGTTGCATTCTAGTCGTTGCATGTCCGCCAAATTCCGAGTACTCGCAGGAATGCCATTCTGCTCTGCGCAGAGCCGCGCTAAGTTTTGATTACATCAACTATTACGGAAATACGTCAAGCCGACCGCTGATTCTCCCGGTGTGGTCTAATGAAATAATGCTTGGATATCCCGGCGGTTCTTACTTGGAAGCAAGGAAGGATACTCTTGCGCGTACGAGACGTGCGCTGTCAATTTCTCCATCGTCGGAGGCTTCGATAAATTCGTGATCGAGATAAGATTCTCGTTGGTGCCCAGCGAGGAGCCCTCGTGGCTCTCGAGCTGTCCTTCTGGACGATTTTCGGGGAACTGAACGGCCTGAAACTCGCTCAGACGGCCACGGAAGGTTAATTGTTTTTCAGGAAAATTTCCACGCTTCGGCGCCACGGTGATAGTTATGCATCCGAGTAACAGAGGAGTGCCTCACCCCTCCATGCATGAATAACTCCTGCTTATTACCTGGCCGACGATGTAGCTGCGACGAAACTCATCGTGGCGCCACCAATTCGATATCGTCTGCATCCTGTTCGCAAATAGACCCGTTTCCCCCTCTACCGATCTCGTGCCAACCGCCAGGTTAACCCTTCCTGATCGGTCATAAATGTCACGTGATCTTATCTTTGGAATTGAGGATTTAAAAAAGAAAAAAAAAGAAAGGAGGATTCCCGTTAGTTTCCATTACGCATTTCTGCTTTTCTCCTTCATCGCGCCCCTCCCTTCCACCCTTTCCCTCGTTTGTCTGAGAAAATAAAAAGCGAACTGCGCCGCGGTGTCATATGCTAACGAGAATTTGCGTTACGGATAGAAGAATATCCTATGAAAACTGAACCCAGCCGCTGCTATTTATTCGTGCTTTCTATCCTCCCTTACACCTTTGCCTCTGCCTATCGGAGGCCATAAAAAGCGGACTATAATCGTAAATGTAAAAGGCGAGCTTCGTTTTGGTTATGATAATGTGAAAAATCGCTCGCTCGTTGGGCAGAGCCGATAAAAATCTCCTCGCAAAAGCGCACATATTTTTTTACGAAAATGATTAGATAATGCATGCAAAAAAATATTCGTATTACTCCTCTCCGGGCAGAAATCGACGAGTAGCTCTTTTCCCGAATTTTTAATCCTTCGCAACGAAAACAAAGCCCATCAATATACATTATCAACGTCGATAACAATTTGTTTGTTGCAATCTTGGAATATATAATTACGGTTTCCCCCAATTATTTCCAGAATCAAGGTACACTCGCTTACCCCATTCTCGAGGCGAAGTTCCCGAATACCCTGGAGTTTTCTCCGTAATTTCGCGCAGTGCGTGGGTTGTCCGATCGAGCCATTTTACAGAAACTCCAAAACGCTCCCGATGGGCATGGCAACACATCGAAAACCCTCCCTTACTCCATTACCCGAGTGAAATGGGTTAAACGCGGGAAAGTAAATAGCCGCAATTGAATTCGCATCGTTTGCGGGAGGGACGAGGACAGCCGAATTCAGGGGTATACGTGTCTCCGGTGACGGGGACGGCACAATGGAAAGTTTCGCGACGGAGGATTATCGTGACCTTCCGTAAATTTGGGATCTCCTTCGTGGAAGGAAACTCGTAATATTCCATCGCACCCATTATGGAAATAAGACCATAAGCGTTTCGAGGTTTTCGATTCGGCGCCACGTCGTTTATCACCGACCGAAAAAAATTAAAAGCCCAATAGATTTCTAAACACTAGGAATACCACGTTTATTTATGCGTACATTCATTTTTATTCATAGCTTTTTATATTTTAAATTATTCATATTTTTTATCATCCATCGTTATACTATTACCCTAAAGTAATTATTCCTTCCAAGAACGACCTTTCTTATGTATTCCACAAAGTCTATATACAATAATATATAATCCACAAAATGCATCGATAACCTTCCGATCGAGATCCATCTTAAAACAATCCTGAAATAATCCTAAAAATCTTAAGAAATCCAGCCCTGGTTCGGTTTCACGATCGAACTTTCCCGAGCGCGGTTTTTCCAAACGCAACGGCCGAACCGCGCAGGCAGGGATCGTCGAAATGGCTCTCAGGAATCGGTCACGTATACGAGCCGGCGGGAATACGGATGCAAATACGGAACCGGCGGGAAGGGATGGCGGTCACTACACGGCGGCACGTACAACCTGCGATAAACAATGGCGATAGACGATAAGAAAAAGTTAGCGTGGCTCCTCGACCGCCGCCCCTCTCGTCGGCCTCCCACCCTCCCGGCCGATCGAGTTATCTCGCTTGCACGATCCCCATCGGTAGCTCCGTCTCCTTCTAGGTCGTTAGCATAATAACGTCAAGTGCTTTACCTCGGTGGTAGTCAGTACGTGCCGTCGCTTCGATCGCGCCGCATTGATCGCATTGAGTCACATTAGAGCCTGGCGAAATTGCGTAACGAGTCCTACGCGGGGCCACGCATCCACGCACGCACACGGCCCAACTCCCGATTGCCAGCTTGTCTCAACTCGCGAGGGAGCCTCCGACGTCTTCGAGGAACGAGGTAGGAAGAGGAACGTGCTACTCCTGCGGATAATCTTGTCGGACTCGCTCCTCGTGGAGAGCACGAGGATCGTGGGGATTTCTCTTGGTCCCCGGGGATACCTCGCTTTTACTCTTGGCGGTACGAAGAAGGGTTTCTCTCTGGTTTTGTTAATTCTTTCAATCGTAGGATTTAATGTCAATCGATAGGTTTACTTTCTCGAGTGTGTAGACTATGTACGTTGGTTTTCTAAGGAGAGTATAGACTGGGTTTTTGGGCTTTACGTCTGTGGATCTTGGTACAGGGTTTGGTTTTCTTAGTGGTTCAATTGCGAGGTCTTGAGGGTTTCTTTCGAACGGTTATACGCATTTTTCTAATAGGAACGTATTGGTAGACTATTCACGGTAGTGTTATAAAATGTCATTAGACCAGCTTGTTCATCGCTCAAAAATATAACTCAGGTATCTACTGATATTTCAATCTTCCGGAATAAGGAAAAATCCAGCGACAATATTCTAATACATAATCAACATCTCTACCTTCGTTCAACGTCCAAATAGAAAAACCAGACCAAGCCTTCTACTCACGAGGCATTTACGTTTCCTTTTCCAGCCTAAAGGACTCCTCCGCAAGCCAGGTTTACGACCTCTCGGATTCACCATCCGAAGAAAGACGCGCCAGGCATCGAATCTCTCGAACCAACTTCGACTTCTGAGACGCTCGAAGCGGAGGAACCTGTCCCGAACCTCCCTGCTTCGTTCTTCCGGTACCACGAGGATTCTCAGAGCAACGAGAAAGACGGCAGCGCACGAGAAGCCAAGATGACGATCGAGGCCTCGTCGATGGTGATCGACTACCTGGTGTTCGTCGGCTTCATCCTCATCTCCTTCATCGTGCCGCTATGGGGCGTCTTCAAGAGGGACCAGAAGGAGACCAAGGCGGACTACGTCTTCGCGACTGGCAGCGTCTCGATGTGCGCGATGATGCTCTCGATCGCACGTGGGACCCTGGGCGTCAGGTCCTTCCTGGGCTACCCTTCGGAGCTGTACTACAGAGGAAGCGCCATGTGGGAGACACTCTACGGCATGATGTTGGCCTATCCGGTGGTCTGCTTCGTTTTCGTGCCGGTTTATTACAGCCTGGGCATCACGTCCGTCTATCAGTACCTGGACATGAGGTAATTATCCCTTGGCAAGTTAATCAGTTCACCGCGGAATTTAGTTTTGAATAATTCGTCAGGGGGTGGGTAATTAAAATCGAGATACGTCGAGTATACGCGTCTATCCTCCGTATAATGCTCCTATTATAGATTGGATGAAAAAAGTAAGGCGAAACGAGGAAGGATTACATTTTTATTCGATGACTAATTAGTTTTTATGCAAATTAGTTCTATGCTGTGAATGGGAATTTTTTGTATTGTACGAGTAGATTTTTGGGGTATAGATTGGAGGAGGTGAACGATGAAATGAAATTTCTACTTTTCTTGTTCTCGGTTGTTATTCGCTGCTTTGGTATGATGTTGGAGAAATGATGATGATAGTTCATGATGTTCGCGATGGATCGGATTTAAGAGAAGAGCACGACATAGTCCGACACTCGTAACCGATCATTATCGAGTGCACTTGCTCGCTGATATCGATCGACGCGCGAATCTTAATTAAATCGACGATGGGCCGATATCGATGTTAGAGTTGATTTAAATGTTGGGTTGAAGCACTGGAATGGCATATTAATTTATTGCTTCATAATAGTGCTTCACAAACCGGTCACATTCCGGCTCTAAATTATAGTCCGAATCTGGCAAATATGTATCGTGTACGTGACGCCTAACAACGTAGTTTTATTATCGCCAATTTTCAATCAGCACGAGAAATAAACATTCGATCAAATCCAATCGAATCCTATCAACAAAATCACTGAAAATTTCGAAAAATACCACGTCTCCAAGTTGGACGATCTTTCAGGGAAATAACTCTTTTCCACCTACAACTTTAACTTTAACCAGACCACGCAATCGAACTCCGATTAACACGTGGTCCGCCATTTACTCTGAAAAAGTCTTCTATACAAGCAACATGAAAAAACTATCGATATATTTTTCGACAACATATTTCCACTATATAGACAGAATATGAGAATCACAAATACGAGGGTACAAGTCACGTGACATACGTTTAACCCTATAAAACCTGTATTATACATTAACCCACACATAGCAACGCAATATAAATCACGAGCAAACCATCCATAAGCTAAACAGAAAAAATCACTGGCGATGGAATTAAAAAAAAGCTGTACCACGATCGACCAAAGTACAAGCCATTGGAAAGAAGCATCATATATCAGGCATTATCATAAGGTAGAACACAGCGAGCGTCAGACGTCGGGTGACCCGAGTCATCGGTAATCTCGAAAGGGTTAATAAAACCAAGAAGTCGATGGTCTTGATCCAGCAGAAGATAATTTATCTTCTTCGGAAGACGCTCCATCAAGACCATCCACTCCTTGGTCGTATTTCAAGATTTCGAGCATAGCGCATTTTGAAGTATCGAAAGGGTTAAGCCGCCTCGAGATTCCGGTGAAGCCTCGCTTGGAAAATCGCTGGAGAGCGGCGCGACAGACTGATCGATGGGCCGAGCTAAGCGATTATCGGCGCTGATCATCGTCGGCGTCGCGCACGTACGGCTAATCGCTCAAAAATCACGCCTCGCGGTTAATCGCGCCGCGGCGCTTCTTCGACTGGCCGCGATCGATGCGCCGGCTGCGAGACTCGCGGGGTGCAATTTGCGTGCACGTGTTTGCATTGTTCGCATGCGAAAGTAGAAACTCGGGCGGGCACGTGCCTCGTGTTAATCAGGAGCCAGATAATGATCCTGGGGGCCCGATTAATCGTCCGTACCGGAGCGAATGGCAATGTTGCTCGCGGCCTTTGCGAGGCTGCTTTCGCGAAAACGAGCCACGCACACCGTGTAATTTATTCTTAATTGACAACGACGACCGCGCGTTGTTTGCTCCGTTGACGCGTTATTCGCGCTAACTCATCCTCGGGGTGTTCCTGGCGGTCTTTAGTCGGCTGGTAATGCGAGCGTATTAACTTGGTATAACATTACGCTTTTTATCGATGGTTCGAGGAATCGTCGAAAGGCGGGATGATTAGAAAGACGCCGTAAGAGCGGGAAAAGTTTCTCGGTGCCTTTCGATGCACGTTGTCTTCTAGAATGTAATATTATATAATGGCATGTCGTTGTAAGGAATGACTAAGGAATTTTTTCCGTATCACGTCAATTATATTTATTTTTGGTATCATGATTTAAAACATGATAATACACGTTTAACGATCGAAATTTATATTAGAGCTCAGGTATACAAATCGAAACTCGCTGCTGATCTGTCGAATACGAATCTGCGATAACGTTTTTGCCATTTACGTCTATTTTCCAGGTTTAAGTCGAAGCTGGTGAGATGCATCGCGAGCTTCTCCTACGTCATACGCAGCCTGATGAACTTGGCGGTCACGGTCTTTACGCCCTGCGTCGCTCTGAAGACTGTCATAGGGCTTCCCTACTGGGCCAGCATAGTCGGCATTACCGCGATATCCGTCGTCTTCACGCTCATGGTAAATATTAAATAGAAGACTTTAACAATACACCGTCCAAACTGATTTTGGAAATGGACATCTTTTGATACACTTCAACCATTCCTCTCAGATTTCACTTATCTCATAGTATACTTATACAAGGTAGCGCAAAAATACATCTGCTTACTGTAAAAGACAAAGTATAAAAACATGAAGAAAGGATCTAAAAAATTCAATAAATATCATTTATAAATGTGCAAGTCACTATCTTTCTAACTCGTATTTTGTGCGAAGAAAAATAAAGCTTCCCATAATTATTCGCTTCATATTGATAGTGAAGAAACACTAATGCGATGACAAATACAATTCAAAATCGCACAAGTTTTAAAAGCACCATCAAATCATCATCAGCATATAATCAGCGCAATACGTTTCCATGGTAACATTAAGTAACGTACACTTTATCGTTGAAACATCGATTCTCCACGTGTTTTCGAAACAGCCGTTATTCAAAATTTAGAGAGAACAAAGCATGGCACGTTCGTCCAGTCTGTCGTGTCGCCAATCTGATATCTGGGATCGTAAAATACGTATCGAGAGGAAAGAGCATTTTTCCCTGCCGTGTCCACAGTGAGATTAAACTTTGGCCCAAGAATAAATTTAAATTCGCTGGAGCATTTAATGGGCACGAAAATTATGTTAATTTATTCATAGCTAACGGTAAGCTCACCGTTAAAAATTTTCCCTCCTCAGGGTGGATTAAAGGCTGCTATACTCTCGGACGTTATTCAAGGCCTGATGATGATCGGAGTATCGGTCGTGATAATCATTCGTGGCTCTATCGACGTTGGAGGCCCGGCGAATGTCGTAAACGTGACGCTGTCTCGTGGCCGCTTGGATTTCTTTAAGTAAGTTCTTCCGATAAACTCCACAATTTTATCAAAAGAAAAATTACGCAACATCCTACTGCGTAACGCCTACTAGTTTAAATAGTTATATAGCCATACCAATGAAAATAAGCCTGTACTTTGCTCAATAATTTCGATCACGCTCTCTCTTCAAGCATACCACGTAACCAATGAATATTCATTTGCCACAATAACTTTACGTATTTAAATATTAAGTGTCAATGCATGCAAACGATAGCCTGCTTTACAATCAGGTTTATAAATTAAAAATGATTTACAAGAAATCCTCCATACGTTTTCTAGCTTTGATATGGACCCAACCCTCCGAGTGTCTACCGTGTCCGCATTGTTGGGTCAGCTTTTCATGAGCTTGTCTATTTTTGGATGTCAGCAGAATTTCGTACAGAGATACTGCAGTATGAGCAGCCAACGAAAAGTCGTTAAGTAAGTAAATTCCATCATTATGCAAGCAAGGCACGCGGGTTATCTAAATGGTCGGCGAGCTTGTAATAGTACGATAAATATTTCAGTGGCACGTATACGTAACCATTAGAAACCACCAAATTTTTCTAGAATGCTCCAAGAATGACTCATTCGAATAATACTCTATTATTCGTTTTCGTAATAAATAAACATTGGGTGTCCGTTTCTAGATAACAAACTGAATTATTAAAGACGCGACTTCTTTCGTTGGGACAATAGAACTTGCAAAACGCGATGATACTTTTTATTGCCCCAGCAAACTCACTGACCTATCTGAAATGAAGTGAATCTAGGACGAGTTAACAACAACTTGTCCAAATTGTGAGCTCAATTGGACAGTAACCATGTTGACTAACATATCGTCCTATCCGTGCACAATATTCTGTTACTATCGATAATACGCGATAAAAAGTGCATTGCAGAATACTGTCTCGCTATTTTCTTTTCGTGCGTCACCCGCTTTAAACTGTTACCTTAAATGCTGATGCGTGTAAGCAATCGCATGACTGCTTGCGAAATAATTTTAATGTAGGTTATTTACCGTTTTATAAAAATAAAAAAGTCAGGAATAAATTGCAGGCATGGTTGGAAAGATATATTAGTCTGTTTGGATTTAAATTTGCTTGATGTTATTTCAGTGTCATAATTATGTATTATATACGGAATTTACGAGCAAATCGTAAAAGCTTTGCTTTATATATGAACATTATTTATGAGCTGCCATATCGACAATACAGAGTATTATGACACATGTTGGACTGTGACAACGAGGTGAAATTTATTCGTTACTCGAATTTTTTTGGATATACGAGAGCAGGGTAGTTTGAAACTTCCACGAAGAAAAAGTGATGTATGGCGAATGAAAGTTAATAAAATCGCCGAAAGAATATTCCGCTACATTCTGCATAAGCTTCAGAGCAACGTCGAAAATGGAGTCATAGCAATGTTTCACTAAAAACTTGAAATAATTTCTAATACCACGTCACGTTTATAAAACCAAATTACTTTCATTGATACAGACTTTGAATGGAAATTTGTTTACACCTTATTTCTATGCATTTAAAAGTGTTCTGATACATAATTATTCGCAGTCCAAGTAAATACATTTTATCAACGATTTTAAAACCAACTAGTAAATAGTCTAGCAAAAAGTAATACATATTCCCTATCTGATACACCCAAAACTCAATTACATTTAATTTAATATACATAGTTAGGATAACCATACCTCGCCTTTTTCACTCTGAAGAGGTGTATCCAAAGTTGTATAACCTGTGCAAAAGAGATTCGTAATCTATTAATAATAGGCGGATTTAATTTAGTCGTTTCTTAGAGGCCCCTCGCGTGTGGCATGAAGAAACTCGGCACTTATCGCGGACAGCTGATGATTTTAACCGCGAGCGCGAAAAAATCCCGGCACGAATTGACGTAGGTGCGGTCGAGAACGAGCGATGCAGTAGCAGTTAAACGCAGGAGCAGACGTAACGCGAATGCTTAACGTTCCGACCGGCAGTAACCGGAAAATAACGAGGGTATGTGGTGGAAAACCGATGAAAGGAGCTGCCGCGAGCCGAGAAACGGCAGCTGCTTCCACTCAGAAACTCCATCGTTGAAAACCATCTACGGAAATTCGATCGAGCGCCATCGTTCGTGGACGCGCCTTCCATTTGCCTACGAAAATCGCTCGAATCACGCCCTTGGGAAGAGCAATCTCAAGAGATTTTGCTTTGCTTGTTTGATTTTCGGCACCGGCTGCCGACGTCATTTAGTTTAGGACGTACTTTATCTCCCTCGCAGCTATCGACGCCCATGGATTTTTCACGGATCCACTCCATCGTTTCTTCCTCGCCCAACTGTTTCTCGTTGCATCACCCATTACCGCCAAAGTTCCGCGCGCTTTACATAATCCTAACGCGCGTAGTTTATAAATCACGCTTTGCAAACTACGTTTATAAACTACGAGTCTTCTATCCTCCATTCGCGTGTCTCTATCCTCTATTCATCAATCCAGCTTGGTGATCATCCCTCGAATCTTCGAGATCCACGCCTGATGTCGCGTACTACATGGAGCATCCTATATTGTACCAACCACGGCTTTTGCATTAGGTTGCATTGGGTCTCGAGCCCTCGATTAAGATTTTCCACGCCTTTTTATATAGTCCATTCGGTTAGCGACCGCGACCAGTAAGGGATTTTTGCGCTAACGGCCTTGGAAGTTCCTGGAGGTAGGAGGAGCTCCATTAAGTAGCTCGATCGCGCTGTCCGATTTAGGAAATTGCGTCCGCACTCGCTGTTACCACATAATCAATGAGCGCTTCTGCCAAGCCAGGGCCGCCCGGCGAATGGCATCGAGCCAAACTTTTGCTACGGGACTTTCGTCCCCGGGTAAGGTCAATAATATTAATCCAAACGGAGGCGACATACGTTCGCCGCGATAAGATCCACCATATCGCTTGCTAAGATTCGAATGTGAGCTCGCGCGACAACTCCGAGGTCGGAGGATGAAGGAAGGTGGAGGGTGGCGGGATTCGCGCTGGAAATGGAGAGAATTTAACGAGATGTTCGATCAGAGCTACGTGAATTTCGCGAGGACCGCACAGAGTCGTCGAATCTCGTGAAAATGAAATAATGTGTAGAAATTTTGAGTCGGTTAAGAGATCGTCCATTTTTCAGCCTCATCTCGCGTTGAACGCGATAATTAAGGGGGGATATTTTGTATATTACGTATTTTTATCAGAATAAATAATCACCATAAAATACCCCTGACATATTAGACAGATTTGTTTAAATTTCATAACCAAACGCGTGCCTGATTAAGAAAAAAAAATGAAATTTCCCTGAGATCCTTAAGAATAAATTTCTAAGCAATTTCTTTAATATAGAACACTTCGATATAATTTTCACGAGTCCCAAAGATCTACTTTAATAATAATCCACATAAACGATAACGCATCGAATCCTCTAACGGTCACGTTTTTGTTCTCAGAACGATGATGTCCAACATACCCGTGATCTTCGTCCTATTCTCCCTCTCCTGGGTCGTGGGGATGGTGATATTCACTAATTACGCCGACTGCGATCCTCTGAGTCTCGGCTACATCTCGAAGTTCGACGAAATCGTGCCGTTCTACGTCGAGGATAAGTTCCTAAACGTCCCCGGGCTTCTTGGATTGGTGATGGCGACGTTGTTCAACAGCGCCCTCACCCTGACGGTCTCGAATCTCAACTCCTTGGCGACGGTGACCTTCGAGGATTTCCTCAGCCACATCCCGGCCCTGAGCGGCCTGAAGGACAGGCAGCAGCTCCAGACGATCAAGATCATCGGCGTGGTCTACGGCCTGGTGATAATCGGCGTCAGCTTCCTGGTCGCGATGCTGTCCGGAGTGATCGAGTCCTCCATGCTGATGACCTCCGCCACCTCTGGGCCCCTGCTGGGCGTCTTCCTACTGGCCATGCTGGTGCCCTTCGCCAACTGGAAGGGAGCAGCGGCTGGTATGCTCTTCAGTCACCTGACCACCATGTGGATCACCTTTGGCCACCTGACGGTCAGCAACACCGTCGAAATGCTGCCATTGTCCACTGAAAACTGTCAGAACGACACCTTCTCCCCGTGGATCACGAGGCCCACTAATCTGCTCTACATGCAGCCCAACGTGTCGGAGCACTGGGTGGAGGCCAGGTCCATCGTCGAGGAAGAGAGCACGGATCCCTTCACCTACCTGTACCGCATCACCTACATGTACTACGCCCTGATCGGGAGCCTGACGACCGTCTTCGTTGGCATGATCGTGAGTCTCTGCACCGCGGATCCCGAGAGCGACATGTACGAGGAACACCTCTTGCATCCGCTGATCTTGAAGTTCTCGAGGATGCTCCCAGGTAGGAGAAGGCTCTACGCCAGCAGCACGCGTTTGGAGAACGAGAACAGCGGGGCGAACGCGACGACCTCGTCGTCCGTCGCTTCGATAACGAGCAACAACGAGAAGAGCACGCCCCTTCAGGGTGTCGTGGACGATAATGGGAAGTTCCGGATAGACATCGGCTACGTGCAGAAGCTGAACGCCCTGAAGAGCACGTCCCTCGAGGTGACGAACGAGATGAACAAAGGCACGAGGTTGTGAGACTCCGGAATGTGCCAGTGGACGGACTGTCGTTAGGCCACCGTGGAATGATGACTCGACGAGTGGAATGACATGGACGGTTTCGAGTGATCGATCGGCACGATACGCGCACCGCTTGTGGTTCGCGTAAGATTTTCGACGCATTTCGAATCTTCGAGTGCGGATCGGTTGAGCGGAGGTCGATCGGCGGTGGCGCGACTATTGTGAGAGAATTAGCGCGAAATGAGTACTTAACTTCTCGTCTCTGCTCGTTCTGAAGCGAAGGAATTCCACGAAAGACTACTCTCTCTCTGGCTGGAGATGAATGGTCGGGTCAGTGTTCCGATTCGATTGGCTAAGGAAAATGATTTCTTCCTCCACGGAAATCTGCCTTGTGCTAAAAGTCGAGCACTCACTCGCTTTCCGAATCACCGCCTCTGGGCAAAGACATTCTTTTTCAATTATCCACGAATCAATACGAGGAACCTATCGCGATGTCAGATGAAGCGATGCATTTTCGATGGAAGTGAAGATAATGGAAATCGTTGCTTCTGGATTCTGGCAAAATTCGATATCGTATAACACGATAGCGACGTGAACCAATTTTGCTTAATACATAATATTCTTACATTGACAAAATCTCCATCGAGCCGCTCGTAGCGCGGATGAACAAAACAGCGCTGTTCTCTATCGGGATTACATAAATTTTACGTCGCAATGCAATCAGGACCGTCGAAGCCCCTATTTTGCACGGTTGCTTTGTTTGAATAATCAAGATTATCTTGCATTGCGTGCGACATTTGATGTTCAAACGACCAGCTTTTATTGTCGTAGAAGCGTGCAATTTCGTATTATATGCGCGAGCAAAGTTTCGCCGGTGCTTGTAGTTCGCAAGGTCGATGTTTACGCCAGAAAAAAGATCGCCTGGTAATTGTGGTATTATGAAAAACCAGCCGCGATTATTATACAAACTGTATTCCGCGAAAGGGAGCGCGTGTATTGTTGGCTGGAAAAGTGGCTCGTTGATGAATTACGTCATCCATCGGCCTTGTTACCCATCGAATGGATGCTGAAGACAAAAGAGCGGTTTTTATCGTCGCAAAAATTATCCAAAAGCCATCGCACACCTGCTGCCACATAGCACGATGCGATATCGACTACAGCGAGAGGCTGCTAATCCTTTCAGCGGCCTATCAAGCTAAACCTCTCCTCGCGCCTCCAATGCGTTAACATTCGGGTTTCTAAGTTTTTGCCAATATTCTGATAGTAGATACGAGAGAATTCAAAAGCGATATTATTAGAGCCACTATGGTTTAAGGCGTTCAATTCAATTCGCATCTTTAACATTTTTGTTACAATCATTTCCTTTGGCATTGCGCGTATTTGCAACAATAGCAGGCGCTGTGAGTGCGATTGTAAGAGAGGAGCAGGTGTTCGTACATGCTTATAATACGCGACAAGCGAACTTATCGAGGGCCTATGGCTGCTTACAGCATGCGATAAGCGAACTTGTTCAAAAGGCCTGTAGGCGGTTCCAGGACGTAAGTAGATTCCTGAAGCGCGTACAGGTAACGATAACATAGTGGAATTTCAAGGAATAACAAATCATATAAAAAATCCCCAGGAAGTGAACGAAGAATCTACAGAAGCTCGAAAGTGCGCATTGAAAGAGTGTTAATTTATAGAATTCTCGAAAGTGGTTGCCGAGTTTGTTCGGTTTATAGCTGTATAAACTAGTGAAACAAAGTGAATTCAAAACAGCCGAGTCTGCTCGGCCAACTTGCCTCGTTTGTTCACACTGTGCCATTTTACATTGTTTCGAACCGCATCCTTCGCTCGTTATGCGTACTACCAACCGGATTCTTTGGAGTCCATTTACGTAGTAAGGTACATTATCCAAAGATTTCTTATGATCTTCGGCACAGACCGCCGGGAATCATTTAGTCTAAGATTTGCAGTTGGAACTGGATATTGAATGAGCTGATCTAAAGTGCGTACGACACGTGCCAAAATTCAAAGGTGATCGTCGGTATCCAAAGAACGGTTCGCGCGTCACCATAATGTCCCATCGTCCGATGCTGATGGGTGAGATTCAAATCGAGGTTTTCCCCCTAAAACCTCGAGTTTTTGTCCATTGTACTACCTTAGCTGTACATAGGAAATAGCATCGCCGATTATGCGCCTCTCATTAGCGTCACTTCGCGGAATACTTCCGTGCACAATCGCGGGGAATTTCTGAGTTTCAATACAGAACGTTGGAACTTTGTACATACTAACTAAACACGTGCCAAATAATAATTTACTCGAGTCCGCGCTTTGCGTAACGATACGTCGGAGGAGTGGTTACCGAGAAAAACGCGTGTGACGATCTTCGCGAAACAGGACATGGATTTCGATCCTTTTACTATTTCTTTAATCTCTGTAGAATCCTTGAACTAGTTCTTCTAACCGTGTGAAGCCATCAATTTGGAAATCATTTAGCTAGTATCTTTTTTTTTACTAGAGGAATATAACATTCGGTATGAGTCTAGTAGTATTTCTGATTTACGTATAATTCTACGTTCATTCTTACCAGCACAGTTTATATTAGGCGAACGTTGTAAAGATCCAGGTCTTTAATCGAATCAATGAAAAGGGCGGAATTACGATTAGTTTTTTCGCTTGATAGTGCGATCAAAAAGATAAATACAATTTTAATCATTTATGGATAATTATTATCACGAAAGTTTATGATTAATCTTAAAGGTATCTTTTAACAATGAAAATAACTCGATTGAGAAGTATTATTTTTCACTCAATTATTCATTAATTTCCAGAAGTAATGAATAATCATTTAAAATGTTTTTGCTAGTTAACAAACACCGATATATCGATTTCTTGGTATTACCTGGTTTGAAACGAGGAAACGCGTGTAAAAGGCATCAATTATTTGTAATGTACAAATACACGGTATTTAAACGTTTGAGTATGAGGATGTACAATTAATGTTTCAGCTGGAAAACAGCTGCAAATGTAATTTTGTTTGTATTCCGAGATACGCTATACGCATCGCAAGATTTCTTGAGTTTATTTTTTTACTTAAAACCTACTCAAACGATTAAATAGACGACGTATGTCTGGTGCATGTTTCTTGTACGACTGTTATTCATGTTTAGATTTCTTTTCGAATGTTTTTCTTGCCCCTTAGTGATATGCATGATTTGCATGATTGGTGGTAATGAGTGCGTTTTATTTTTTAGAAATATCATAAGATTTGTATAATCACGACGCCCATATTACTCAAGTGGAAAGCGATAGAGAAAACCGATTGTCTGTGAATATTTATTAAGTTGATTGAAATTCGTCATTTGTTAACTATTGTCCTCGAGTCTACGTAAATAGAACGCCGTCCTTTCGACAAGCAAGCGCTTTATAAAAGTTACGAAAATAGGATTAAGTTAATAGAATTGTCAGTGCGGCAGCTCTCCTTACATAGGTAGATATAAAGCAAAATATCGACACAAATATTGTTTGACATTTGAACATGTATCATTGTAAATATTTATTAGATCAAGTAAAACAGACTATTTTTTAATCGCCCTCAAATTTCTAAACCTTGTCACCACCTAAGTCTAAGGAGCCTCTTGCATAAAGCGAAACAGTATTGGTTGTTTATTTTTCCATGAATGTCTTTCTGCACAAAAGACGAATAAGTAGGAATAAAAGAAATAAATTAATAAACAATATACACCTTATCTATTTATTACATTGATTAAATAATATCATTTTAATATTTGTTACTTCAGCATAAGTATATATTTGAAAAAAAAGACACTGTAAGAAGCGCGGCGAATGCGGCATTTAATATAAATAAAAAAAGCATTAAAAATAGACGTGTGACGTTGAGGAGAGAAAAACAGGAAGGATAATCTTTTAGGTAGTGAAATTCTGAAGCAATCGAAAGTAGCTTAAAGCAGGCGAAGAAAAAGGTCTCCTCCTGTTCTGCTGTTGCATTCGAGGATGGCTCCCAATGATAACTTTTCTCAGCTCGGTCGATAATCTTAGCTGCCATAAATACGGTCTACAGTCGACAAAATCAATATCTTTTCCTCGTCTGCATAACAGATATACGTTTTCAATATTTCTAAAAATATGCGTATGATATCGACATGCACGGAATTATTCTATTAATAAAGCAGTAGGTATTAAGTTTCAAATAACATGCTTTTTCTCCTAGAAGAAGCAACGCGTATCTTTTAATAACTGCTAATAACTTCTAATAACTTCTCCTTATATCTGTTCCATTATCGATTATCGGCATCTGCCAGGAGCGCCTGAAGGCAATTGCATTTAAAATCAAAAAAGCATCATCCGCGAAGAACTTTAACCACGGCTCCGCGATTACTCCCCTATCTTAATTAACCTTGAGATATCCACATTGGGCTATTTTGTACCCACCAAAATATTTGTGCTTACGTTCTAATCTTGTTAAATTATATCTCCGCTGATTAAATCTCCGTTGTCTTGCATACTACATTCGTGTATATCTGTATATATTTTAGTACGCCGTTATGTGAAGCACGCATCATGGTTCAAAGAATTTTCCCTTTCACGACAATCAATTCACATGGCCGCTTGCGTTCTCATATCTTTATATAATGGACAAACAAAGGAATTTTTCGACGCTGAAATTACAAAAGCAAAAAAAGAATTTGCAACCTGAAAGCCGCTAATAAGCTTTTTAATGTCCGCCGCAATCCACGAGTTACGAAATAATACTATTACGCGAATTTTCGCCGATTTCATTGCAAGTAATCGTCCTATTATCAAAAGCGATGAGCACGAGCACAAAGTTCTAGCATTCTACAACGAATAAATAAATGTCCACGTAGTTCCGATCTACGTATAATTTACATCGATCAAAATCGCCTAGGATAGAAAACAAACATACCCAAAGAACCAAATACCATCCACATTCCACACACCCTCAGCTGTACCAAATACACCCTTAAATAAAAAAACAACAAGGAAAAAGTATCGACAATAAACACATCGATCCATACATCGCAACAAGATTATAAAAAATACCGCGTCTCTCGAATTCAACATTTTCCAAAGAAATAACAGACCGATCTGCTGCTTTCAGTGTTAAACCCTCAGAAAAAGAACCAGTAGTTCCAGCATTAAATTGCGCGCAGAGCCGGCAAGGAGAGTGCATCTACGAGCGCAGCATCCAAACCTGAAGATCCTCGTGGAAATACGAGCTACCACGGCAACCAGCTTTCCGCGCTACCGGTTATCGCACCGATAAGAAGCGATACAAAGTATGCAGTGACGTAGCCGTCGGCTCTCCTCAGGCTCTGTCACCACGCGGCGCTTCAGTGCACCTTGAAGCACGCGAAGGATGAGCGTCGAGGAAGCGCCGCTCCTTTTTTCCATCGCGAGCCCCTTCCTGACGGCGCGTCAGCCACGAACTTCCGAGCCGTCGCTCCTGGTCGATCCCGTGCACCGCTCGTGAGGACTGAAAGCCGGAGAAACACATCGCCGTCGACGCAGGAGAAGCAGGAGCCGAACGACTGGTCATCATGGCGGTGGAATCGAGGTAAACACCGTTCATGCCCGTGGAATCGCGAGGGGAACACCCGCCCGCTCGAGTCTTTTCGCGAATACGACGGTTATTCGAGGCTTCGTGCAAATTCGTGCCAAGCTCGAGCTCCTCCGAGCACCGCTCGGCTCTCCTCGTGGGAACCTCGGAGTCGGGCATTTGTTGCTGCTGCCGCATTTATTCGAGCATCCTAGCGTGCCACGAAGGTCTTCTTGGATTTATCGTCAATTCGAGGTGTATATAGATAATTATAATACGCTGAGATTATTTGGTCTAGGACATTCGGTTTAATATGTTGGTGAACAGTAGAAATTTGATGGAGCTAGAAAAAAGATGGATGATCTATCCGAGTTTTGAATAAGCACGTTTTTTGCAATTACTTGTTATATCATATTTTATTAGTTATGTGCAATATAATATGTATAATTAGTTATATATATTTAACATGCACGTCGAAACAGACTTAATTTTTATGAACGTAACAGCATTCGTGTCCGCAAACGTGTTGACGTGAATTATGGGTGGAGCTGTAGTAGGATTCGAACTCGAATCTCCCGCGTTGTCTTCAAACCGGTCTGACAGCGCGCTCCGATTGGTTTGTTTACCGCATGCTGACGTATAGATTCGAACATGGACATTAAAATGCCAGGAACGAATTTTATTGATGCACGTGTCTGTATCGTATAATCCAGAAGATTTCAGGCTATATGTTTCATAGAGAAAGGCGAAGAGTGATGTTTACTTGCCTGCATCTCTACAGGGTTGAGTTTTAATCAAGCAGATATGTTATTATCAAACGCGAACACTGGTGCGAGCGTAGATAGCTCGAGTGAATCTGCATACCACGTGGCGTAGAAATTTTCGAAGGGAGAGCTTAGAATAGCATTCATTTATCTCGCACCTGAGCCTCTATGTACTAAGTACAACGCGTATATTTATATACGATAAGAATGGTCAGTAACAACGGTTTCTGTGGTCTAAAAAAAATCAGAAGATCCTAATCGACATCTATGGTGAATCAATATTTTTAGAGATACCGTGTTTAATTTGGCGAAGATAAGCAGAGGCTCGTTTCATAATCTGATATACGGCTAACACCTCTGATTACGTATAATTGATCGATCGATAAACATGATTAGATAGTACCGATAACACGAAATACATACACAACAGGTATTCACACGCGATTTGAAGAAGTGATTCCAACAACGTAATCAAGATAATTATCCAAAAGCAGTCCCACGGATTTTTATGGAATGTATATTCTAAAAATGTCTGGATATACCAAGTGCCATGCGACCTTGCTCCTTTCGTTTGATTCCACGAATGGGCATAATTGTTTTCGCTAGGACATTCTATCGATCAACAGGATAAAACTCGATGAAGCTATGCGCGCCATTACGCTAATCGGCGCTTTGAACGCGTTGCACGGTAGTTACCAAAGCCAAGTAACTTTAAGTAGTTCCGAGTGCCGGGAAACGAAAGTTGATAATGAACGTAAGTTAATGCCCTTCCACGCAAGAGCTAACGTACACCCGGCTCAAGGTTTATTCCTGGTAATGACGCGATGCTGTTATTCGCTGCGCCTCGCGCCAGGCGGCAGTTGTTTCGTAGCTTCCATTATGCAATATATTCTGAAAATAAACGCAAACAATATATCGCTGGGTTATACGGATAATATTCAATGGTAAACGCGATACGATGCGGTCCGGACTCTCCTCTATCGTCGAAATACGAGTTACCCGACGCATTACACAGCGCATAACGAGTAACTAATTCTGCATTACTGTTCGGCAAGCAAATTTCAATAGCATGTTTCTGGACGTGCACAAACTCTGCTCTATGATCTGTATGATGTGCAACAGGTAAAGGAAAATGGTCAGTCGCGACATGGAGTTATCGAACAATAATTGTGAATGCAACCACCGAGTTTTTTTACGCGTTCAAACGGAGCTTCAATGCCCGCGATGGTTATTCGCTTCTTTGATTGCCGACATCGACCACAAATTTGATTTATCCTGGAATTTATTATTCAACCCGTGTTTTTAAGCATCGTGATCGATTCTAGTTATTTGCCAAGTGGCTTGCGCGTTGCTTTCGAATGCGCGCGTCACTGATTTTTTCGCGTAGATGTATCGCCAAGTAGAGTGAAAAAAAAAAATTGGCTGCGAACGACAGTCAGTGGACGCGTAACAAACATCTGCCACGACTATATCGCGCCCGTGGACGTGCATCGTGGACTATTGGCAAAATCGCGTAGCACGATGAAACCGTAGAGCCTCTGTTACACCACGGGGCATGAGGAATTTTAATTTTGAACGCACTACAACTTCTTCCTTTAGTAGATAATTAACTCTATTGACCTTGTAGTCGATAAGGATAAACCATGTAATGAATAAAGATAAAGTACGCATATGTTCAAACTCTATCCACAAATAAAAAAATATGGATAAATATCGAAAGAATAGAAGACCATATCTACGGTATTAAAACCAGAATGAAACACAGAACCGCAAGGAAATCAATCGACAACCCGTTAACGAAGAAAAATGCTCGAACCTTTATTTTCAATCGATCTTCATTATTATCGTTTTTTTTTTTTTTAATAAACACCCTCGTATACAAATTATTCCAAAATCCCCATCGAAACCGGCGACTCCTCGACACGCGGCCTCCGCAACGCCCCTAAGACCTCCATCCGCTCGTTCGTCGAGCTCCCATCTGCGACTAGACGGTATTTAGCAGCCTGTATCTCGACTTATCGACGACGAAAGTTTGCATCGTTAAAAGGACGGCGCATTGTATCCGCGCTCCACTTTCCGAACTCGATATCTGCCCGCGTTTCTCCTCGCGGCGCTCGGATGCACCGTAAGAACCGAGAAGTTTTTAACGTCGCCCCCTTAACCGGGATAATTCGAAAATTTCGCCTCGCGATGCCAGGCCCGTAAATTTTTTTACGGCCGCCCCGCGCATCCGCTTGGAATTCTCCCCGATACTCGATGGCGCTAAGGGTAAATTAGAAAGCTCTTTCCGCCACGCTTTGTTCCCCCTCGCCATCCCCCCTCCCCCCTCCACCTCCTTGTCCTCTCTTCGGTTCGCCAGTGAAAATGGGAAAAAGGGTGCCCTGGGAAAAAAAAAAGGGCCGGGCAGACACACGGACTCGGCGAATGCTCGACATCGATCGAATGCCGTGGGCGAGGGTGAGGCTAAATGTGCACGTAGCGTACGTACGTATTGTTAATATAAATGCAAATGCGCCGTACGTGCGCATCTTCGGCAGCGCCTCCGGCTCCCTTATCTAATAATTACTCCACTGGCCAACTAGGGTGTTCGTCGTGTACGTCCCTCGTTTAGATATAAGCCGCGCCCATAATTGCACCTTTAAATCAGCCGCGCGGCCGGCCGCCGCAATTTATGAACGATATTATCAGGAACGATACTGATAGTACCGTAAGTCCCGCGGAAAGAAGATCGAGAGTTTCTTTACGTGCCGCCTACTCCTTGCCGGCGCCTTTCTTTTCTCCGGCGCGTATCTAAATTGGCCGGCCGCCTCGCCATCGCGACGGTGCCTCGTTGGTTAGTGCAATGCTCCGCAAGCTTTTATCTCGCGCGGCGCGACGAGGCTTTTTCAATCATTCCTTAGCGCGGCAGGAGGAAAAGTTTAGAAATACATCAATTGGAATAATAGGTATATGCTTTTATTGGATAAGAAAACACGAGGGAATGGCTCTGTGGATATTTATTTTTATTTAAGTTTTGATATAAATGTTAAGGTGTAAAGCGGTTTGAATTATACACCAAGGAAAGAAGGAAATATACAGTTATAGAGTACGCGTGAAAAAAAGTTTCCTCTTTAAATTTGGATATAAAATTTGTCGTGCTGTACCCTATTTTAGAGACCACTGGTTTAAATCTTCTGTATTCCCTGATGGACGATTATTTTCGATGATATAATCGAGGGATCGTGCGAAATATGGCGCATACTTAGGACCAATCAGGTAGAATATAAATGTATTTGATGGGATGTTCCGAGGTCATTCTTAATCCAAACGATACCTCGCACGTAATATATACTCGTCCGCGTGAAACGTTTCGTCAGTAGAATCACGAAGGCACGGAGTTTTAACGAGATTAGAGTATAACCAGGTGACACGAGTGAAAGCCATAACTCTTTGTTGGTTACGGTCAGATACACGACACCGTTGCGTCCTCTCGCGAAAAACTCTCTTTGACAACACCGACCTCCCTCTCTCTTTTTTTTTTTTTACATATCAAACTCCGCGATTTCCACAACGAGGTACTTCGTCATGCATTTACAACTGGCAAGGATAATCCATCGTTGAATTTCACACCGTTTACGGGGTAAAAAAATCGGCGATAGCGCGAAGATCCGTCCTTGCGTACAAATTACACCAGCAGATAGCGGGCTTGCGGTGCGATTAATCTTATCGCGCCCTGGAAGTATCGCGCAAAAAATATCATCCCGTTATGACGGATAACGGAGACAAAGTAGTTAAAGATGCAGCGGACCAAGAGCGCGATTTCGCGGTGCCGCCCCGGGGACCAAACTTCGTTGCAACTCGTGTCTCTGCAAAAAGATGCAGCGGTCCTCCGGGGGTGCGAACGAATCTTAGGCTTCGCAAAAAAGAGGAACGTCTATGGAAAGTTTCCAGCAACATGGCCGAAGACGGAAACGCCCGAAAGTTTGGGCAGGGTCCCTCTTTCGAAAATACACAGTCGCCGAAGAAACTTGCTGTCAAACTGAATTTGCGATGTCGATACTTTGTATCTCTCTACATTATAAACTACGCGGACTGCTAGTGGTGCTGTTTCCTACTATCGAACCGTTATTCCAAAAACCATAGCTCAAGCACTGCATTCGCGCATCATTTATTTAATCGAACGATTTCCGTTACGCGCGAAGCTCGATTTTCGTTTCCACGCTAAACGTAGTTTGCGTGGCGTATAGGCACGAATAAAAAGCTCGATATGTACATACTTGAGGACACGAATAGTCCGCTGTCGAAATGGATAACTCAAACGCATTTAGAAACGTATAATACAAACTAAACCGATCCAGCTACTCGTATTTTAAATATTTCATATAATATAAAATAGAAAATTATATTTTATACGCGACACTGTACATGCTCAATTAATTGCACGCAAATATAAAGTCTTAGCCTATAAAATCCTTGCATTTCGATACAGTCAGCACGACAAATAGCGCGGAAAATCGATTACCAACGTGAATTGAGAAATCCCAGTTGCCGCTGATATCACAGTCCAAATATGCCAAGCCTGTTGCTTTTAAGCAGTCCGTATAGCGTACCAACGAGCCCTGGGACCGAAATACCGACGACAAACGCATCGGAAGTACGTGGAGGTGTTTTATACGGTATTAAAAATATCCTCGTAAAACCCAATGGGGCATAAAGGGTTGGTCCGATTTTAAACCGGCAAGATCGTTTGGCGGAACAATAGCCATTGAATGATGCGGAAACGACGGAAGGACGGCCCTCGATACGATTCGTACGTAACGCCACGAGCATTATTACGGCTGCCTCACTTTCCTCGCCGTGCGACAAGTAAAACGATTGTTCAAACGGGGGCCGATAAAATACTTTATCGTTGCTGTATAAGGCGAGAATGTTGCAGTATGTGCTTCGCGGCTTATTCGAGCAAACCCTTTGGATTTATGGAACGTACGTTTAGGTTCGTGGGAATGCAAGCGTTGTCGCGGATGAAAGTACGTGGGTTTTCAGGAGGGGAATTACGCGTCCTTAGATTCGAGGGATGCAAGAAATAAAAACGCCCGCATTTCCACCGCCCACGTATTATGCGTTAAATAAAGTAATAACGTTGGACGTGGACGAGCATTAACCGCGGCCATTAGTACTTAATATCAAGATTTACATTCCGGACATTAATCTGGTCCGCTTTAATAATGCAGGAGCACCGTACAAAGCGTCGAGGCCACAATAGAGCTGCGCATGCGCAGTACTGGGAGATTAATAACATTACTTTTTCACGAGCAATCCTTATGTCTTCTTCACCATTATATCGCCACCTACGACAGGTTCGACGATGCTCGCCCTGTCGCTCTTAAAATATCCACGACCCGGGCTTCTCAAGATTTCGCATTGTTTCACGTTCGAGACTTTATTAATATTCTTCGTACCTGAAACACACCTAAGACGCGAACCGTCCATTCCACCAAAGTAATATCTCACCGGTCCCAAGTGTAAAATTCTGCGACGGCCCTTGTCGGCTATACTTTCCTGAAAATTCAAGCGCTATACGACAAAACCTGTCGGCTGCGAGGAGCGAGATGGGTCGTCGGAGGAGTAGAGAGAAAGAGAGAGAGAGAGAGGGCGAATGAGAAGAATTGTATTGTTTTCTTTTTCGTTTTTTCTTTTTTCGGTACCGCGCAAAGCATCGCGTTTCTCGTTAAGGGATAATTATAACCCCCGTCCCCTCCCCCTCGGCCGTGTAATTCAATTCCACGACTATCAGCAGACGTGCGTGGTAACGAGGATAATGATTCGTTTTAGATGGATGCCATGTCAGCTGAAAATCGAGCCGAATATCTGCAGCTGCGACTACGATGGTATAATCCTGGTCTCTGGCAATGCCCCCGGACTCGACGAGCCGGAACCCTTCAAAACTGTGCTGTACAGCGCCGCACAGATCGATGCGGCCCTAGGCGTGATCGGTGCGGTTTTGCCCATCAATTTGCCCGCAAAAAGGCTCGTTTACAGCCCAACGGGCCCGCTTAACATGGATTATCACGACGTGCGGAGCTTTGCCGAGGCCGCCACCAAGGGAATCAAGCGGTAATTTCTTTGTGCCTCGTATGTACGTGTAGCGCGGTAGTCCGTGGGTTTATGCAACGCGGAAAAAAATATGTGTATATAAAGAAAAATGAGGGTAAAAAAAACACGATAGGTTTCTGGCGAATTCTATGCGAGGATTCGTTTTCGCGATCGACCCTCGGTCCTTCGTACTATTTCTCTCGATGTACTTTAAATATATATA